>JAZGTJ010001935.1:0-28659 GCA_036877575.1 Botia almorhae
GCGTGTGTGCATGTGTGTGTTGAAACAGGACTACAAATGGGGCTTTAGGGTCAGATTAGGCAAATCATAAACCCTGTATCTCAGATTCAGATGTCTTTAAAAAGTGGAATAGTGGAAATAATCATAATATTATTTTTATATATAATATTGTTGCTATTATATTTTCCTAAAAACGTTGAGTGTCACTTATGCACCACCACTGCAATGCATTTAAAATGACTAAATTAACGCTGTTACTATTTATTTTGTTTCGATTTACAGTTGAAAACTGTATGTTTTACATGTGAATGTCATTTAATATTCAACAAAATAAAAAAACATTATACTTATACTTCCATTGTAATGAACTTAGTTCATATTGTTCATATTGTACTGTATCTGTCAGTGGTCATTTATGTATGGACTGTAGGCTACAGTCTATTGTAGTGTGAACAGTGTAGTGTGGTTTGTATCGCTGGAGTTTTCGCTGTCCGTGGTGCTGAATCACCGTGTGATTCCTAACAACCCACCAAACAACAGAATAATCACGTTATGTGGTTTGTGGATAGCTTGTATGCATGTGGAGGCAACTACACCAATACGAACACATGTAACGACTGCAGAAATGGTGAGATATAAGTTTTGATGACAACATAGGTTCATTTTAAATAGGAGGAGTTAAATTACATCTAAATCGACAGCTGTAAAGTCAAGCAACATGTAAACAGTTGACTTTTGACGTGAAGGTAAATGCAGCGTTGACGCTTTTAATGGTGCGATCGATCGCCTGTCCCACCGAGCATCAAAGCGCGTTTCCACCGGAAGTACTTTAAACAGTGTTGAAAGAAAGGTTTGTGGCTTTATTCTTCTTGCTTTAATTCGCATTCAGTGCGTCAGATGACTCAAATAAACGCCATAACATTCCTGTGCCCAGACAACAAAACGTTTGTTCGTAATCCTGACCATCTGGTAGGTCTCCAGGGAGAAGCTATTGCGGCACTGCGCTGAACTTCAGTCGTGGGCAGTATCCTGTCCTTGCCGTTCTTCGGCAATTTCGTACCATTGGGCTCCATCACTTTTCGTCCGCGAGCGCTAAATCAACAGCACGTCTCGGTGAAAAGCGCAGAGTGACACACGCATCGAGTATTACGAGCGTCAGTCTGAGCCAATCCGTGATGACTTCCTGCGCACCCCTCCGTCCAGACAGCAGGAGAGAGAGAACAGCCGCTATACGGACGATCCCGGGCAGCAGCTAGTGCACAACTAGTTTGTTTAAACTGCCAGCGCGTTATTATGGAGCGAATAGGTTGGAAGAGGGCTGGTGAGGTGTTGGCTCCATGTGCCCGTTTTACGCGCAATTAAACAAACCTTTCTTCAAATGTAAAAAAAGCACCTCGTGTCTCCAATTTAAAATCATTGGAGACGTTTTTTTAATTGATCTTAAGTCTTTTGTCGAGCGCGTGAGGGAGCGACACTTCTGATACCTTTTTGGATGGAGGACAGGCGCGGGAGGCGATCGGCGACTGCGTGGATTAACTCGGCGTGGAGAAGGCAGAACGGGGGGAAGTGCTTGTAAAGGTACGGCGGCGGCAAGGTCTTCCTGCTGAGATTTGATCCGAGTTTACGGGCGCAGCCGGTTTTAATGCGGACGAAAGCTCGCGGTGGAGCGCGGTGCGTCGACGCGCGAGAGGAGAATGGAACGGGCTGTAGCGCTTCATAGGGGAAAACAAGTACTTGGCTTTCTTGTGGGGCGTCGGGCGCGTTGCGCAGGAATTTGACTGTCCATCAGAGTCGGCTTTTTGGGATATCTGGCCATTACATCAAGAGTGGGGACACGGAACTACTGGATTTTGGAGGTCGTCTCCGAATACGAACCCCATGGTTTTGGATATGGGCTTAGCGAAATTGGATGCCTTCATACCAAGCGCACCTTTGCCTCACGAGAATTTAGCGTGAATCCAATGGAGCACAACAGACCAGCAACATGGGAAAATATGACAAGTGAGAAGATTCGGTTCCTCTGACCTAGGTGATTTAAACAGGACTGGCGTTCCTTCAGCGAGGTAAACTTTTCTTCTGTCTGAATATTGAATAGCTTGTATTTCGCTCGGCCGGGCTTTTGACTTCCTCGAGGAACCAAAATGTGTCCCAACGTCTTGGGTTAAAACAAGAGACGGCTGGGCTTCGATTTTATTGCACACGGTCAAAATTGTGTATCTTCATTAACCCAAAGTAAACCAGAAACCGAAATTGGCAGATTAGTGGGAGATTGCGATCTGAGATGGTCTCCATTTCCATAATGGCATGTTGTAGAACTCCGTGCATAAAATATGTGTTCATATTTTGCATTTGGTCTGAGTGCTTGTATATTTCAATAATGGGATTGGTGTGTGTGTGTGTGTGTGTGTGTGTGTGTGTGTTGGGCGGTGGAGGGGGTCGTTAACGCAGACACACTTTCACTGTCTCCCTGTGTCGAAAGACTAGATTTAACACATTTCTTATGCACTGACTTCCGTGTTCTCTTCTATTTGAAGTCTCTGGAGCGTCAAGAGTAACATTTTCTGTCATTGCGTGTTTTCGTGAAATATCGTGTGCATAAAGCAATGAAGGGATAATCTTTAACACTGGCAGAGATCCAGTCGATGATACAAGAGGCGTATCCCAGTTACACGACATCTCAGTTTCAGAGCATTTGCGGGATATAACTGTTTTTTGTTTCATTTTCCTTTGACGGAAAAATGTCTTAGAACTGCAATTGTACTTTCTGACTGGCCCTCAAAATGGCTTTTCAGACTCGCAGTCGCGTTTGTGTGTGAATAAATAAACAAGACTTTTTTATCTCCTCGCATCGTTCGCATTTAAATGTTGAATTTTAAGCGCCAGGTGTAATGCAGGAGAATGGAAGAGCGTTGAAACGAGGTGAAGCCGTCTGCAGCGTCCAGTGTCTGCAGTGGTCTCTGAATGTCACAGATATCCGTTATCTCTGCAAGCAGCCTTCACTCACACGATTAAAATCAGATTTAGATTTTCCCGAGCGCCGAAAATGTCTGATCCGGGGCTATTTAGACCGTTTAACGATCATTTGTCATTATTCTGTAGTTTGTATCTTAATTTGTCATGTACGTGTTAAGTAAAGCAGAACGAACGAGTGCATAGTCTAGTTTTTTAATTGTTTTTTTTTTTTTTGCAAGAAACGTCAACGTTTTAAACATGCACCTTACACCTCAAGATACGCATCTTGGGCTTTCAAATCTACCTGTATTTTATTTGAACTTATTAGTGTTATTTTAAAATGCAGTATAATGCAGAACAATACTTAGATATCCATTTTTTGGTAAAATATCCTTTATTAGTCTCCCTTACTGCATCAGCAATACCCCATTCGTGGTACATTTAAGTAATTTGTGTAATTTAAAACAGTTATTTTTAGCATTTTAGCTCGCGTATGTAAAAAAACATAAACAGACATAAGGGCAAATCTGATCAGGTGTGATGTGAATCAATTGTGTATTTCTGCCCACAATGCTCGAGTTGTCATGCTGAGTATGTGTGTTTGAGCCGCTGCAGCACCGCTTTCACTGGCTGGTGGTGCTATAATTCAATTTATGCCTCACGCAGCGGTTCAGAGATCCGTGCACACTCTATTCCTGAATGTGTGTATAGAAACCTACAGCCTTACCATGCTGACAAGACAGTTTGTAACTACAGGGGGCCTATTATAACTGCGGTGCGTATTATAATACAAACTTGTTAATTGTACTTAATGTATCGTGTTTTGTAAGCCTGCTTCTAAATTTGTTGCATTATCATTATGGGAACGTGTGATCTGTGTGACATCATACGCTGTGTTACACTAGACACTGTTATAGAACATGCAACATTGCATGCAGTGAGCAGCAGTGATTCAGCACCACGGACAGCTCCTCTGTTATGCGCATACTCATAGATGTTGTGCCAAAATACCACAAAGTCCTTCAGATTTGTTTAATTACTCTTGCTGAGCTCGAGACCCGTGATATGATAAAATGAGCCAAGGAGTCTGCAAGAGCCCAAACACTCTCACAGCTTGTGTAGTTGTCTGTTTGAATAAGGCATTATATAGTGTATGTAGTTCATATATATACACACACACACACACACACATGCTACACAGTAAATCTGAGCTTTCCTGGAGATTATGTAACTAGCAGGCTGGAATAAAAGCAGAAAACACACAGTAGGTTGTACCTGATCTATAATTGATGGTGGCATAAGATGGAAGTGTGAGACAGATGTGGAATCAGGCATGTTTATGTGTGAAGGTGTCTTGGCTGATAACAGTGTGGACAGTCGTGTGTTTTTGACCCATTCGCCTCTGCGGTTTTTGACTTGTGCATTAGTAATTAGCAGACGCGTTAACCATGCCGAGATGGGAGAGATAATGTGTCTTTGATGTCTGGAGACCGTCTGCAGCCGCAGCTCCGTTTTCTTCCTTAAAATAGATGCGAGAGAAAAGTACACGTTAGGAAGTGGTGAACTGGAAAGCTGTAGTGCTCATATGCTTATATGCCAGGAGAAGAATAATCCTGTAGTAATTCCCCTATAGATATAGCTTAGGTAGCTTTTCTGCTTTCCTGTAGCTCTGTGGTTAGTGCATGACGTTAACAACGCCAAGGTCATGGGTTCGATCCCAGGGATTGCACATACTCAGAAACAATGTATAGTGTAATGCAATATAAGTCGCTTTGGATAAAAGCGTCTGCCAAATGCATAAATGTAAATGTTATGTACGAGTGTTTGATGTTCTATAATACAAGCTTAAAGCAACTCGTCTGGCGTCCATGTTGTTTTCTGTGGGAGTTTTGTGCAACATGCTTGTTATGCATCCAGTCTGCATCTGAGCTTACAGAGTGCAAACACAACCAGGTTGTGACCCCAACGCAGATGAATGCTTAAATGTCAAAACAAAAAGATTAGACTATAAATATCAGGTCCAAGCCCCACCCCCTTCACATTCCAACCTCATCTCTAATCGTGGATTGCAAGTACATTTATATTTACATTTATGCATTTGGCAGATGCTTTTATCCAGAGACAGTGTATTCCAATTATGTGTTTGATCAGTACGGGAATCGAACCCACAATGTTTTGCACTGCTAATACAGTGCTTTACCAGTGGAGCTACAGGAACACAAGTAGCTTTGAGATATACAAAAAAAGTCTTAATCATAACATTATTTGGAGAAAACTTCTGCAGGTCCCCCCAATTATTCTGTTTAAAGTCTGTGCTTCTGCAAATGTCATCAGACCAAACTTCCAGAAGCTGTTTTTGAGTCTCGGAGGACAGAATCCCCGGATGCAAAAAGCTTTGGGCAGACGTCAGGAAATATTTGGCAAGAGACTAAAACTGAAACGATTCCAGTGGAAACAGGCAGATTTAAAAGCAGCACAATCACAACAGAACTGTGACGAGGTCGCGATCATCTCTAAACATTCTGAATGACGGTTTCAGGAGAGCTGGCGTGAGGCTGTTGTCACGGTGATGGCAGAGGTTCGAGTGGGAGTCACTTTGGGGGGTGTTTGTCGGTGATAATGAGCTGTCACTAAAGCACTGGTGCCTTGTTTTGATCTCGCCACCCTGCTGCTTTGAGCAAGACAAACGTGTCAGCTGTAAAACAGATTCTGGGTGAAGATGCAATGAGGCTAATAGCATTAGTTGTGTATGTGCTTGGAAAGTGAATGATTTCTGCGTGTTAATGTGTGCAGGATGGAGTTGTTCAGCCCAAGGCCGGTAGGTCTGCAGGTGATGTACTCTACCCCCAGGACCTGAAAACATGGCAAATGATTATTATTAATCAAAGGCCATCAAGTGTGAAAACAGAGAGTAAATCATCAGTCGCAAGAGGAAGCGAACAGAGATGAGTTATCTAATGTAATGAATTGATAATAGATCGATCAATACTCGGCTAGATCGTCATTCAGCTGAAGTTAAAATGGGACACGTGGATTTATTAAAGACATTCATAATGTGCAGAACAGTGCAGACATTTTTAAATGTTGTTTCGAAAGCACCAGTTTTTCTGTAGATGGTCGTACGTTCAAGATTCAAACATTTCAATGTGCCACATGTACATGGGTGGATCTCACAAAAACAAAATGTATTTCACCTCAAAATTATAAGAAAAACAAACCAACCCCAAAATGAAGCCTCTTTATTTCCCAGCTGCAATCCTTCACTTGTGCCTCTCTGTCGCCATCTCTGTCTGAAACATAAGACTGCAGCTTGCTTTGTATGTTAATGTCAAATAAAGCTATTATAAATCATTATATATATATATATTATATAAATATATATATTATATATATCTGAGTCAGGGTAAGATAAGTGTTGAACACTGATCTATCATACACTTGCTCAGTAACTGATTTTTGTTCATTTTTATTTCCAAAAAAGTTACAGATTGCAGCTTTAAGAAGTTTTTTTTTCACTTCACAGCTATAACGGTATTAATACAAGTTTTCAAATAATAATAATAAGTGTTGTTTTGGGGGTAAAATATACATTTTTTATGAGTTTCTTGAGAGTTTACATATCAACACGGAACATATCGTAGACATTCACCAAATATTATGCTGGTGTTGATGTTCGTGGTAACTGCAGCTTCATCACAGTTCTCAGATCTGGAAATCCATCAACATCATAATGTGGGTTAATATTTACTGTCACCAGCATTTTACTGTTAACCTCCACTTTCCTCTGTGTGCAGCAAAGCCTGTTGTATCTGTACCAGGGCTAATAAGGCTTAACTAACCAGAGGCATCTCTTTAAATCTGCCTGTTTATCTCAGTGGCACTGACTGCAGATTCACCGGTCAGTGTCTGAACACAACTCGGTGTTTTGATGATTACAGGAAACAAGCTTTTCATATTTGTCTTTCCAAATCTCTATTACGGGGCCTTTCAACAATGCCCTGCTTGAATAATCTGTCCGCACACATTAGTCTTGTGTTTACAAGGTAAAAGTGAGAAAGTTGTTTGTGTTATGAGCTGGGAAAGAGAGTTTACTGATGGGTGAGTGGATCTGAGGGAGCGACTTGATTTTATCTTAACTGATCAGATTACAGGCACACAGGAAGAGCATCTTCAGCATGCATGCTTCTAATCTGTCCCACAGTCACGCATGCGATCGCATATCAAATGCATGTGCAGGTTCATGCAAATTAAAATGACTACCCTGTCTAAATCCGGCAGTATAGCCGGAGCCTAATCTCTTTATCTGCAGCTGTGCATGGGACAAACCCAAAGGCTTTACTCTGCATCTGTGGGTATCTTCCTCAGTTCTTCTGCACTGTTAGGCTTTCTCATAATAAACTACATGATCAAATGTTAAGCTATGACTGCTTTGTGAGCTACAGTCATAAATGATTCCTCAGATCATGTGACTGGAATGTCCTCCAGGGAGAGATTTCAGAAACATACGTTGACAAAAAACAACCAAACTACATCTTGGGTCCAGATTATTACAGATATTTGTTTACAGATATTTAAAAAGGAGACCATAGCAGACACAGCAGCATTGTGGAGTTTTGTACAAGTAGGATAATCAAACTGTTTTGATGTCTAAATATCTAGTTGTGAGGAGCTCCTTCTCAGTGCTGCTCCTGTTTGTGTGTGTGTGTGTGTGTGTGTTTTATGTAGTTTAACACTTTCCCTTTGCTCACAGGCCAATCACATTATGTTGTTTGTGATGGGGCTCAGGAGAACAAGGTTATAGTGATCATATAATTGCATGCAAAAACTTGTGCAGAGAACCATACTGCCTGTTTGATAGAACAACAGTCAACTGCAGATGACTGTTACTCTGACCACTGATACAGAGAATAGAGGGACGTTTAAATCTGATCCTTAGCACTGGCACGCTTCCCCACTGCGAGCAGACGGCCCTCGCGCCGCCCGGGCTTGGCTGACAGTAAGCAGATCTTACTAAAGCAAGCTGATACTGAGTCGTAAAAGAATCTGCAGCAGCTATAAAACGGGACCATTGCAGCCCGCACGCCTGATATATTCTCTTAAGTGGTAAAGAGCGCATTAAAAGCGCCTGCTGTATCCATGCGCCAGTTCCTGGTAATGGAACCGCTTGCTGTTCTGCTGTTGCATGCGAGGAGAAACTATATACAGCTGCTTTAGGGGGAAGTTCTACACTGAGAGACCCTACTTGCACTTTACTTGGACCAGCAGATGAAAACAAAGATTTTGTAGGTGCGTTTATGATGACCTCCTCTGGCCGGACTGAAATAGCCATGCACACATCAGTATTCAGACGGAACGGCAGAGTATAATGACTTAATGCAGTCTCTCTCTCTCTCTCTCTCTCTCTCTCTCGGTAGCGATGAGAGGTTCAAAGCAGACAGAGTTCTGCCAACAGCTGGGCAGAGTACAAATGCTCCACCACTTACTCTCTCATTAGTCAATGATTTATCACACACCACAAACTATTCCTGGCTTTGTTTAATGGGGCCGGTGGTCCTATTTTTTGGGACGTGTGCGGTTCAGTGATTTTTACTTGCGTAATTAGTTGAAACATACAAACATTTTTAGCAGGACTGCCTAAATAACATACCCTAAATAACAAAGGTATGGCTCACGTTGAAACCAGAACTATTTAGGTCGGTAAACATCTGGGGATAGCTCGTTTGGCCGTGATTGTGAAGTATCCCTAACAAGGTTTTTTGTGTGTGGAAAATCAGCTCGGAGGGTCTCCAAATCCCTCTGAGCCAAGATGAAAGGAAGCTCTCAGTTATTCGCTCCGAATTTTACTGTAAAATAAAGCAAGTCCCTTGATGCATAAGTGTGATTAGCACAGAATCTGGATGTTGCTGTGGGGGAAGTTTTATGTTTCAGACAGAGACGGCAGCTGTTTTTCATAAAACAACCGTTCCTTGTGATTTACTTTATAGGTGCTTGAGCCAGACAATAGCTTTGTTTTCCCATTCTTTGCAGCTGAATCATGAACAGTCTGTTTGGTTCTTGGGTTCAAAGAACAAGAGGAACACGGTGAAAATGCTCAGCGCTTCATTACTGTTTTTGGTGCATGCTTTAACAAACACTTTAAGTGCATGGTAGTGACACAACTGTCTCAAAAGTGCAGAATATGGCCCACGTTAGAGATAACAAACTGTGGTGCATGGCATTCATTCTCACAGCACTGCAAAAAAAAGACAGGAGGAGTGAATTTGGGAAAGCTTTGATGCTTTGTTGGTTCTTATTAAGGAGCTGAATGGCTGTTTCAGGAGAGACACCTGGGAGGTCTGAATGGAGTCTGTCACTGAGAGTTTATGTCCCAGCGCAGACAGACTCGCGAGCTGAGCAAAAGCCTTCTGTCACTCCAGAGGTGCCATTCAGTGTCTCTGGAGATGCCACAGAGCACAAAGAGCACCTGTGAGAATTTAGAGACCCTACAGTGTGTCACTCAGAGCGGAGAGAGAGGCTGGAGGAGAAAATAACCAATGTGAATGAGCGGGGAGTGTTTGAATGCTGAGGTCTAGGTGCTAAGTGTGGAATAAAAGGGTAAATGGGAATTAATCTATGATGAGTGTGTGAACTGATTTGTTTGGCTAGCAAAAAAGATTCATCTGTAAATTTAAAAATTAAAAAAAGCATTAAAGACGTTTTAAGATGCAGTAAGCGGTTTCTGGGAAACGCTTTATGTAACCGTAACATTTGTAGCCAGTCAGCAAACTGGGAGGGGGCGTGTCCGCCAGCTGTCAGTCATTGCCTGGGCTGCATAGCGTGTTTGTTATTTCAAGGGCGGAGTAATGAAGGGAGGGGTGTGTTTGTTTGGGGGTTGATTTCAAATGTCAACAGTGTTTCTCAGAAACATCTTTAGCATTTTTAGGAGGAACTCCACAAACTTGAAATTTTACAGGGATGTTGCAAGTTTTCATGAACCATCTGTACAGGTCATGGAATAAACTCTTGCTGAGAGTTGTAGAATTTGTTTGAATCCAGATTCTTATTCAAGATCTGGTCTGAATGCAGCCCTGCTAATGAGTCTCTGTATAAGTGCTCAGGGAATATAAATTAGAAGTTCTAATCAACTCGACCGATGGGAATAAAAAGCTAGAACTGAAGGGTTCAGCTAGAACTGAAGGGTTAAGCTAGAACTGAAGGGTTAAGCTAGAACCGAAGGGTTTAGCTAGAACCGAAGGGTTTAGCTAGAACTGAAGGGTTAAGCTAGAACTGAAGGGTTTAGCTAGAACTGAAGGGTTCAGCTAGAACTGAAGGGTTTAGCTAGAACTGAAGGGATAAGCTAGAACTGAAGGGTTTAGCTAGAACTGAAGGGTTTAGCTATAACTGAAGGGTTTAGCTAAAACTGAAGGGTTTAGCTAGAACTGAAGGGCTCAGCTAGAACTGAAGGGTTAAGATAGAACTGAAGGGTTTAGCTAGAACTGAAGGGCTCAGCTAGAACTGAAGGGTTAAGATAGAACTGAAGGGATAAGCTAGAACTGAAGGGTTTTAGCTAGAACTGAAGGGTTCAGCTAGAACTGAAGGGTTCAGCTAGAACTGAAGGGTTAAGATAGAACTGAAGGGTTAAGCTAGAACTGAAGGGTTTAGCTAGAACTGAAGGGTTAAGCTAGAACTGAAAGGTTCAGGTATCTGACAGATAGCATGAGATAGTCGCGTCACTCTGAGCTGTTTATTAGCATTAGCATAGCTTTCATGTTACAGTTCCTGTTGGCACTGTGCCGTGATCATTTATTTTAAAGCTTCAGGATCTCTGCCTGTCTCTCCTTTCTCTGATTTTACAATCAATGCTGTGATGTCATTGTAATATTTGAATACTGAATTGCGATTGGTCTTTTCTGTCTTACATCTACAGTATCTGCATCATGGGCAAAGCAGCCATTATAATTGGGGGGCAATAATCATTTTAATTTGTTTTGCTTGGCTGCAATTCAAAGAACAGAAATTCTGTCTGTCGTGTAAAGCTCAAGTTTAAGAGCAAGCAGAGGAGGCGGTCAACAGCAGCTCACACTTATTAACCTGCTTTTCAGCACATCAGTTACAACTACTGAGTGAGTGTTACATCATCTAATTAATATTCATGAGACAGGCGGACTTCCTCCGCATTTCAGATCGTATCTATGACCTTGATTTACATACAGAACATATAGGGGTTAAAACTTAAAACTTTAAAACTGTTTTTCGGCTGTAATGTAAGCACTGCTGTTGACTTTTGAAAATGCAGTTTTATCTGTCCTCTGCTATTTAACCTTTAACCTTTCACAGAAATCTCTAAACCTTCATGTCACTCATTCCAGTTACACTGTGCAAAGGCGTGACATCACCTTTCATTTTAAAATGAAGACACAAATGATGATGTCATCATACAAGCAGCAAAAAAAAAAGCTTATGGAAGTTTCACTGAAATCCACTCGCCGTGGTTACCACTTTGGTTACTGTGGTAACTTGAAAATGAACGTCGGCCCTCTTAAGATGTTTCATTACAAGCATGCACACATTCACAGGCATACACCTGTTTACTGTAACTAACACAGTGGTGACATGCTGTTGACTTCTGTTGTGCTTAAATGAAACTAATTAAGACATTATAGATTAAAAAAATAACAAAACAATGAAGCCTGTTTAGGGTCATTATGAATTTTTGCATTGTGACATATGTGTTTAAATTACAGCATAAAGAATGATTTGTTTTATTGATTTATGAGAGATCAGTTACATTTAGAGATATGGAGGCTTTCATTTTTCATTACTGTATTACAGTATTGGATTGGTGGTTCCTTAATAGTCTATAAGGCTTCATTTTCATGCTTAATGAAAGCAATTGTTTCTTTTAAGACTTTCCTGAAAAGTTAGTTTTTTCTGTCGTTTGTGCTTTTTGAGCACGTCCCCAAATGGAGGTTCTCTAAGTCCTGTCTGGGGACGTTTTCTGCACTTTTCTCCTGTAAAGGACACAGCACTGAGATCAGAAGCCCTGCGTCATCTCTCCTGCTGCAGGTGTTGTGTACTGCAGGAGAACAAGCCATATCATCAGTATCATTACACTCTAATGAGTCTCCCCTGCATCTACTCTGTAAACCTGGAGTGCATTCATCTCCATTCTCTCTCCATATTGTGCTTTGCTGGCTCGATCGCCCCTCATTTGCGGCTTGTCATCTTGACCTTCAGAGGAAGCGAATCATTAGGATGCTGCAGTTTATTGATGATGGTTTTTCTGCTGAGACGCTGTGTTTGTGAAGCCCTCATTTTCATCCCACGTGTGTGCATTTATCAGCGTGCGATTATTTGAGTCTAGAGTGCTTGTGCAACAACACAACAATGGTGGAGAATCGTTTCAGCTCGGCCTGCCAAAACACAGCTTTGTTTCTGAAAGAGGATGCACACACACACACACACAGGGTGAGATCAGGGGTGACTGTAATGTCTTTTGGTTTTGGCGTATTTGCTCGAATGATTCTCCAGAAACATCAACATTTGGCCTCAGGTAGAGTGAGAAATAAAGCCAGATTTAGTTTTGACTTTGAATCTACCCTCCCATTTACTCTTGCACACACAACACACAACACACACGTTGAGTTTTCATATTTAACAGAAACATTCCATAGACGTAATGGTTTTTATACTGTACAAACTGTACATTCTGCCTTTTAACTCTCACAGAAAACTTGGATTTTCAAAAAAGATTATGTATGATTTATAAGCTCGTTTCCTCATGGGGACCGAAAAATGTCCCCACAAGGTCAGAATTTACTGGTATTACTACTTGTGGGACATTTGGTTCCCATAACGTAGTGAATACCAGGACCACACACACATGCGCACACACACACGTAACTTTTAAAAGGAGAGATAAGTTTTTAAATTTTCAAAGGGGAATTGTGTTGTGCTTCCACATACGGTATCTGATACAGTACAGCCCCTCGGTTGTGCGTTATGTGTTTACCAATTTACACTCATTGAGTGTTGTGATTATCGCTGCTCTCTGTAAGTGGCTTATATATTTTCCTGTATTCCTCTGGACATATCAGTATGTACTGCGTTTCTGATGGATAAAGCATCATTAAACTTGATAGCTTTTCATACATATTCAGGGGAGGTGAGAATGTGGCTCTGTACATCATCTTCTACCAGAGACTATTAAAGAGGGTTTCGGTATTAATCATGGGCTGCACTTCAAGTCAGAAATATGAGCATATAGACAGAGGAGAACTGAATGAATGAATGCGCTATGAGATGGACCAATACAGCATGTTTTGGAGCTGGTTGTTCGTTTCTTCCTCTACGGTCGCGGTTTGAAATGTGTTTAGAGATCCTACTGGACGTATTTATTGAAGCAACGCGTGGATGTAACAAATCTCTTTATACATTGTGTCGTGATCAGCTACAGCATTTTTGCTGCTTGTTAATTGGTCGTAACGGTTTGTGAAATACGCCCAGAGCTCTGCAGAGAGCTGCGTTTGGAGAAGGAATGGAGGAATAAGTGTGGAGTCAGCACTCGCTCTAGCTGCTGTTGTACTGAGGGCTTCTTTTCCAGTTGTGTTTGCATGGAGAGATGAGCTCTTTGACTGCAGGATGACTCTTAGTCCAAACAAGACACTGAAAGGTGAACAATCAGCTGCTGGATTTGCTGTTGGCGAGTCTCTGTAATGGGCTTAAGGAAGTGATCTCACACACTGCGTGTGGTGCTCACATCAGGACCGACTGCTCTTTTGTGACATCACTGACAGTGACATCACAGAGACCTGACCCGACCCGACCCGAACTCACTTTCTGCAGAGAGAGCAGACGTAAACTATCAGTCAAAATGTACGGTCTCATTTTATTATGATTTTTCATAGTTAAAATGATGTTAAACTTAATGAAACTGTGAAATGACACACAGAACTATTGAAATGATGTTGTGTAAAAATATCCCAAATGAATAAAAATGATAGAATTTGTGGAAATGGGCTCTTGGGCATCAGCTTGCATCATGAGGTGTCTCTCTGGATGCTTTTAAACCGTGTTGAAGAAGTTCCCATCTATGCTGGGCTCTTATTGGCTGCTTATCTTCATCATTTGGTCCAAATCATGCATTTCAAAATAACGTTTGCATTTTTTTGTAACTTAAGAAAGTAATATGTTGATTTTATTTCGTCTACAAAACTCAGTTACAACATTTAAGCATATGGTTTTAAAGGTCAAGAGAAACATTCGAGGTAATTGCTCTTAAACTGCTGACTGGTAATGCATGTGGTCTAAACCCCTCTGTGGCGTTTCTCCATTGAAGCCATAAACACGTTTTCTCTGCCCCAGATATACACAACTTGTGTATTTTGTGTGTGAGCTGTATATAAACTGTGACCCACTTCTCTGAATAATGGGATATGCATCATTGGGTTTGCATGGCAGGATCGAGCGTGACCTCAGCTGCACCTCTGGTAGTCGTGTGTGTGTGTGTTAATGCATGTGTGTGTGTGTTAATGCATGTGTGTGTGTGTGTGTGCAGCTTCAAAGTGAAAAATCACCCTCAGTCTAAGCAGCATTGATCAGAGAGACCTCCACCCTCGTGCCTGGCAGCCAAACATCTCTGAAGAGGAACTAGAAGGGAAACAATCTGGAACGTTGGAGAAGACAGAGGCAGACGTAGCCACGGGCAGTGTGGATTATACTCAAGCTGTAGAGTTGCAAAGATAAGACCCCACCGGGAGACGGGAGGAAAGGTGAGAGGCGGGAGGGGGGGGGTTTGGGTCAGGGGGTGGATCTCCATCTGTAAGACCCCAGGTGCAGCTGGGACAGGTGCTGGAGAACCCAGAGGAGCTGAGACAGCCTGCTCACACAGAGCCGGGCCCAAAAAACATCTGAGGACACACAATGCACTGACAAGTGTAAGCTGAACAGAAGAAAACATCAGCTTCAGCTTTGCAAAGTACAAAGATTTAAAGCTGCAATTCGTAACGTTTGCCTCTCTATCGCCATCTCTGTTTGAACCACAAAACTGCAGGTTACTCTATATACTTTTCTTTACGTATGTTGAAGTCAAATGAAGCCAAACTGACAAGTTCCTGTGAAACTGGATCTATCAACTCCAATGATAAATTAATATTATAAACTTATCTTTGTGAATCAGGGTAAGAAGATCGTGTTAAACAGTGATCTGTCAATTTGAACCAAAACAAAAACGACAGATTGCAGCTTTAATAATGGCCACTAATTCATTTTAATTAGCTTCACCACTCAAATTTGCTACCCAGTTCACCCAAAAATGAATTTTATTGGTGGGTGTCATTCAGGCCACTGACCCTCATGTCATTCTGACCTCATGTTATTTTCTTTTCTCTGTGAAACACAAAATGGAGTGTCTGCAGAATGTACAGGCTGCTCTTTATAACACGGTAGAAGTGGAAGCCTTTACACGCCAGGTCATGTGTTTGTGTACGAAACACATCAAAATGCATTTTGATGATTATTTTGCATTGATAATCTTGCTCTCCACCAGAGCTCACCAATGGTTTCTATGCCTGTGTTTTTAATTAAAAAGAGATTTAAGAGCTGCAGTACAGAGGAAAATTGCCAATGAGCTTAGACTTGCATTCTGGTCTTTTCTCTCACGCTAAGTTGTTTTATGGCTTTAAAATGTGGAATATAGAGCACAAGTTATATGGAGTATTTTAAAGCTACAATCCATAACTATACCGCCATCTCTCTTTAAACATTACGTGCACTAATCCGTCTTGTACTTTCTTGATAACGTATTTTGTTCATTTTTAACCAAAAAGTTTCACATTGCAACTTTAATTATAACCCGGTAGGGCGTTTTATGGGTCATACATTTATTGTGTGGACAACAGAAACTCAAACAATTGTGTTCCGCAGACTTGAAGCAACATGAGAGTGAGTAAACAACAAAACATTTATTCTGAGAGAACTATTCCTTCAATCTTCAAACAGTGCTCTGATGTCTCAGAAAAATATTATGCTCTCAAACACCAATTCGGATGGAAGTTACGTGCTTGAGAAGCCATCTCGAAAACCTCAGCCTTTAAGCAATAAAGACAAGCCAACGATTTGCCAAAAACAACAGCAAGCTATGCTGCAAAACAAATTGATTATAGATCTCGTCTGTCCCTTACTTCTGATGCCGGGCAGGCTGGGAGCGCGCTGGGCTGCTATTCTCACTGATTGTCCATTAGACTCTGCATTAATCCTTAAATGCAAAATCAATACGGAGAGGCAAATGAGATCAGAGCTCTGCTAGAGAGAAGCGCAGGGAGGAACGTGTACTGAAAGACGCACGCTGGTGCCAGTCCTGCTTCCAGGAGATATTGTTCACCGTGTCCCACACAGTATGTTCTTGCTGCTTCAGAGAAAGCCAGGAGACATCTAAAGATCTTCTGAGACATGCACAGAAATTGAAAGTCTTTTATACTCATAAATACAAACAAGATTTGTTCAGTAGGGTTTTTGTGCTTTAGGTCTGCAGAACGGGTTACTGATGCGCGCCAGGTAGTAGCAGTTTTGCAGGATGTTGTTTGTTTTGTCAGCGCACCTGCAGTAATGCATTTCAGAAATGGTTTCCAGAAGGCTTCGTGCTACAATGGTTAACCCCAGCTAAATGGGAACGATCTCATAATGTTGGTTAACGTTCTCTAAAGATTCTCTAATGTTATTAAAAATGTTCTTGCAGTAATGTTAGTGGAACGTTTTAAGTAATCGAGTAATGTGTTATAAATGTTTTAAATGTTACTAGAACATTCAAGATAACATTTTTAAGGCTTTTGTACTTAATTGAAACCTTAGGAAAACATTCTTATAACCTAAAATTGTTAGCTGGGACATTGCTCCAGATGGTCAGTTTTTAGCTATAGATAATTTTGGTCTATATACTTTGCAACGGTTGAGCTTTCTGGGTGTATGTATGTGTATTTATTTGACAGGACGGGGGTGGAGGGGGACGTCCATCTGTTGCAGGTTTTAAGGCCTGTGTTCATGGGTGGTGTGGATAGCTGAGGGGTGTGCTGTAAAACCCGTCAGTTCAAGCTAGCTACGTCAGTCTATAGGCTGTCACGCAGATGGCCGTGATCAGCTGTAGCTTGCCATTTAGGGTTAAGCTTTAAAGATATCCTCAAACCCGAGCTGAACCATGTGACCGCCGCACCGCAAACATGCATGTATGGCGCAAGAGGATTTAAGGATCTCAATCAAAATGAAAAACAAAACAAATGCATTATGGGAAAAATGTAAGACAACTAGATATCCCTTCTGTCTCACCCATGCAATGATTTTTGTGCATGTGTGTATGTATGTGCATATTTCTGGCAGCACCTGCATCTTTGCACGTTGAGCGCTGCAACTTGCAGCATCTATTCCCAAAAGAAGCTTTGAATTAATGGCTGGATTTGATTGCCTCACCCAGTTTGCCTTCTTTCCTTGAAATGCCGCCCTGTTTGTTTGGTTGTTCTCTAAAGGTTAATAATTGATTTCTGTGTTATCGTGTACTATGTGGTCGAGCTGATTCTGCTGCGTGTATAATTGTGTGCAGTGTCTGTAAGGATGTTTGGTTCCTTTGATAATCTGCTACACTTTGAGTAAATTCTTGTGAGTCTGGTCTGAATTAGGATTAAATACTCACTTTTTACCGATTAAGACTTTTTTGGCGTAAATTAGCTGGATCTTAACTTTTAACCAAAGCTAGTTACATTTTCAGGACCAAATGATTATTCCAGCTAACAATTTAAGTTGTAAGAATGTTTCCATTAAGTCACAAAACATTTCCATTAAGCAACAGAAATATTAAAAATATTATTTTGAATGTTCTAGTGATGTTCAAAACGTCCTGTGTTTTAGACATTGTATTAATGTTATTGCTCGCTAAAAGAATGTTATTCATACTTCTTAATTCTGTAACATTATTAAAACATTCCACTAACAACGTAAGAATAACATTTTTGAGATGTACGATGTGTATAGCATTAAAACGGTTCTGCTAACATTACTGCAAGAACGTTTTGATAGCTTTGAGAAAACTTTTAAGAAACGTTCTGAGAACATTTCCTGCTCGCTGGGATACTGAGATATTTTGCAGGGACGCTCAAATGTTATAGACGCTACAAGGCGATCCGCTCATATTTAACCTCTCCTTTGAGGTGCACAAACAGTGATCTATGCTCATCCGTCTGCTTTCCGCTGGTATTTTCCGGTAATCTCATAAAGCTTTGCTTGGCTGAACAGAGGCTGTGAACTTCATGCATGAGGTAATCACCTCACGCGGTGTGTTTTCCTTCCCTTCACTCTGAGACCGAAGAAAGCCAGAGAGCGAGAGCGAGAGAACTATTGATCTTCATAAAGCCCAGCTTCCCCAGCTCTGAACGGCAGCTCTCAGCTCAGAGATAAGATGCTCACTTCACCTTATACACTCAAAAGAGACTTTAATGGCAAACACATTCAAGCAAAACAGCAAGTAAACAAACACGCCGTCTGAACATATCACATCGGCAAAGCGGTTAATCTCACGTAAACACGCTCAGGTCACCTTTTACACAGAAATACACAGCGTAAAGAGAACGCTGCCTTCCATTTAAAACCCTTTTTATGTTGTAAAAGTGACCGGATGTTTGTCATGTCCATCATTCTTAGCGCCGATTCTCACCAGATCTGTATTATTTAAACATACTTTACAACCTAAGCAATGTCATTTTTTACAGTACTGAAAATGTTTATTTTGTAATAACATATAGCTCTTCTTTTTGATTCATAAATCATATACACATGCATACATTACATGTCTAAAGTCAATACTTAAATACGTGTTCACCAAATCAAATTAGTTTTGCTAAAAATCTTCAAAGTATTCCTGACAATTAGTAATAACGCTTAACATGAAATGCGTTTCAGTTCATTGCCTGTGAGCCTCATTTAGTTCTTACTAGTGAGAAGATTGTATCTCTTGTGGATTGGACAGATTTAGCAGAGGGTACGACACAAGCTATTCTCAACAGAGATTTCTGTGAACGCTGCTGGCGTTTTACTCATTTATATAACATTAGCAGAAACGATTACATAAAATCACTGATGCGATACAATCACAAGTAATGTGATTGTAAGATGTCGTGTGTTATAACAGACTACAGCTGCACTGCGGGGTTTAAAGCAGATAACTCTATCTCAGGCCCATCCCTCCAAAACAACAAATTTGGATCAATTACTCTTAGTTCTGAGACGGAGAGATATCCACACGGCTAAACTCTGCTGCTGCGGATCTGACGGACAGCTTAAGTGGAAAAATAAAGGCCCCTAATCTCTCACTGAAAGGCAGGTAACGGGTTTCAGCGCCGGCCGTTTTGTGTGGAAGTATATTGCACTTGCTTTTTGCTTTATACATTATGTGCCATTGTCTTGTTGTCTTTGGTGGTGGTGAGGGCTGACACATATCTGTGTGTTGTTAATAAACGTTCTACTAACATTACTTCAAGAACGTTTTTTGACAACTTTGAGAGAACATTAGTCAACATTTTGAGAATGTTCCTCGTTAGCTGGGTTTTCCATGAACCCCGAAGACCTTTATTCATTTGTTCAGGTGTGTTTGAAGAGCTAAACTCTGCAGGAAAGTGAACCTCGAGGGTCAGAGTTAAGAACATCTGCTCTAGAGTGCAAGACGTCCAGAAATATCTGCAACGAACATCTGCAACGTTTATAGAACTTTTATATGTTATTTATAATGTATGCCAACGTGTTATTTTTAAGTTAATGGAATGTTTTAAAAACGTTACGGAATTTTAAATGTTTGAATATCGTTCTTATAACCAAGCAACAATGTTAACGCAACATTTAAAACGTGCTCAACATTCTTGTTTCAAGAAAACATTTTTGTAACTTAATACAAATGTTAGGGAAACATTATTACCAGTTAATAGTGTTAGCTGAGCAGTATGGTACTTGACTTTAATAAGAACCTGCACGTCACCGTTTAGAAAACAATAATCAAGCTGTTCCTTTGAATCTATTTACACTGTGTCACTTCCTGTTTTCTGGCTATGTACATTTCACACAAACAGTCCCTTCATGCTAAACCACCCGACACTAATCGTGACGTGAGGGCATGCGTGTGGCTGGGGGGGTTAACACTGCCATATGTTAATAAGCTCTTTCTGCCGTTTCCTGTCAGATGACTGAAGCCCAGCAGGAGCTGTAATGTTCAGTGTGTCTGCCGAATGTATGACCCAGAGCGTCCACACACACACACACACACACACTCACACAGTTACTTATCTATCTAAATTAGCATATTCCCACATTGTGCACTTCAACTCTAACAGAAACTTTCTGCATTTTCATCTATTTAAAAGAAAATATCTGTGCCAACGGGGACGTCCCCAAAAAGGAGGATTTTGCCCAGATTTGTCAGATTTTGCTGACTTTTGGGTACAAATTTGTCCCCGATTTTGGTTAAGTAACGCCCCTTCACACACACAGACACACACACACACCAATAGACTTCCATTTATATTACATGAGGCTGATGATATTTTCTATCCCCTAACCTTAACCACACCTATACCATGCCGTTTAAAGAAGATCTTGATCNACACACACACACACACACACACACACTCACACAGTTACTTATCTATCTAAATTAGCATATTCCCACATTGTGCACTTCAACTCTAACAGAAACTTTCTGCATTTTTATCTATTTAAAAGAAAATATCTGTGCCAACGGGGACGTCCCCCAAAAGGAGGATTTTGCCCAGATTTGTCAGATTTTGCTGACTTTTGGGTACAAATTTGTCCCCGATTTTGGTTAAGTAACGCCCCTTCACACACACAAACACACACAGACACACACACACACACCAGTAGACTTCCATTTATATTACATGAGGCTGATGATATTTTCTATCCCCTAACCATAACCACATCTATACCTAAGAGACTTGTACATGCCATTTAAAGAAGATCTTGATCTTTGACAAATTTGTGAGCTGTTTTATTTAGTGAAGACTAGTCAGATGTCCTCACAAGTTGGTTGTCATGATATTTCACTACGTTAGTAGTGACATTTGGCCCTTACAAATATAGATAAACTTTTACACACGTACACACACACACTCATCTCTCTGGCCTCTCACTGCTCCTGTAGCCTGTCTCTCACAGCTTGTTAGAAGATCCTCCACCCCTGCTGGGCTTCCTTCCACCCTGGCCACCGATCAGAACCGTGAGAGAAAGCCAGCAGCATTCGAGCCCGCCGGGCGAGGAGGGCTACAGAGGCCTCCAGATATTTCTGCCGTCATGACCTCGCTGCTTTTGAAGCAGAGCACCAGAACTCTTTTATCTGCAGCGGAGCATCTGCAGCTCTTCTGGCTGCGAAATGAGTGTGATTCCAATTTCCATGTATTTATAAAGCGCTTTTCACAATACATATTGTTCCAAAGCAGCTTTACAGAGAACAGAGCCGCACAAATCCTCCAGTGTGCAAAGCGAAGGTGACGGTAGAGAAATAAACTCAAGATGTTTTAGTAGATGAGGAAGAAACCTCAAGAGGAACGAGGACTCAGCTGGAGAAGTTCCTCCATCATTGGACTGGCACACATTTAATCTGTCGCAGCACATGCTCTCTGTGTGAGTGCCTATTGTTACTGTAAATATTACATTTTCATCCTTCACATCTGTTTTTCTCAACGTTTCGTTGGTTAGCCCACTAGCTGATCAACACAACCTAGCTCTCCTGAATTTACAGACATCTTTCTGAATGTCTTGCACTCTAGAACAACTTTTATGGCTAGCCAACATTCTGAGAACGTTTCCTGTCAGCTGGGTTGGTAGTTACTAGAAACTAGGTAACAAATAATCATACAGTATTTATCACTGGTGCAGTGACTGTTTTCATAGCTGTAACGCGTTAATTTACAGTTCCTCTAATGGAAAACTGTTACTATTATAAATTAAACATATTCTGCCTTTAAAAGCTAAATGAATAAGCCACATTTGCTTTAAATTGACAATATCTACACACACACACTACACAACCACACATCATTTGGATTCTATAGTAATGCGCCTAGTAGACATGTTGCCTGGCAACCATAAACAGTCTACAGTGTGGTTAATGAACTAGATTGATTGGTGGAAGGATTTATTAATACTAGCAGTGCAATTAACAGATTCAGTGATGTATTGCACATTATATAACATTATGTGTATAACAATATATGCACATCTTTTGTCATACTGCAGTTACTGTAATTACAGTTATTCAATCATAGCAATAAACCATGTTTTTCCTGCAGTTGAAGGTGTGATTTAAGCACTAATGCATGGCTGCTGCATTCTGACGTGTTGCAAGAGATGCTTGATTAGGACTTTTTTCAAAAGATACTATTTTCATGTGATGTATGATAAAACAGGTGACAAAATGACCTACTGTACACTGAAACCACCCAGAATCACCTAGCAACACCCTGGCAACGACCCTCAACAACCTCACACTGTAACGACCAGATTTGCACAAGCATGAGAAATTTGAGAAATCCTGTTCTTACCGCATTTCTAAGACCACATGCAAAAGAATGGATGCGCATACCGGTTGATTACAAAAAACAGGCAGAGTTGCATTACAAGGGTCAGTGGGCAGAGATGCATCTGCTTTGTGTCTGATTGTAGACTTTTGCTCAGGCTCCAGGGATAACACACAAACCAAAGGAGAAATGATATTCCCCTGATAAGATCTGTCCTGTGTCACAAGCGTCATGTGCCTTATTAAAATTCATCTCATCGCATGCGGTCCTGAATTCATTTCCCCTTCCAATTAAGTGACCTGTGTGCCAGCTCTCTCTCTCTCTCTCTCTCTCTCTCTCTCTCTGTGTCTCTCTCGGTTGTGTCTGCCTGTGACACGCACGCGCGCACACACACACAGTCACCGTTTCCTCCCGCTGGAGTTTGATCAGTGCTGAACAATAGGTTATCTCAGCAGAGCACAGATTTCCCATGATTGCTGCTCTCTGCTCCCCTAAAGCGTAACTCCGGAAAATTGGGGAAAGTTGGCAGAGCAGCACGAGGTGTAAAATATTGCTTTATTTCCACATCTTTTCATACAACTGCAGAGGGAGAGACAAAGGGGAATAAGTGGGGCACGTTGCAATACCACACAGGGGAAAATGTTGTTGTGTAAAGATTGATGGTTTATAACTCCAGAGACTTAATGGAGGTCTTGGTTGTTTAATTTACTGTAAGTGAGAATTTCGATGTTTCTCCTCAAATATGTGGGGGGAAATACAGTTAAAAATAGACACACAAGGGAACGATTGTTAACAGTAAGATTGTCAAGTTATAAAATGTTTGGATAGCATAGCCCATGTAATTTTGGAAGAATTAGAGGAGAAATCTGACTTATCTGACTTGTTAAAGACATCTGACTTGTGACTGGAGATTTTGGTGCTCTTGCTTGGTTGAGTTCTGGCCTGAGACTCTGAGTAGACGTGTGATTTTACTGGCTTTATCTCAGGAGAAGCACTTTAGAAGCGAAAGATTGAGTATCCATTTCCTCCCTTTGCTTTGTAGAGCAGGAACACAGTTGGGTCGTATGTCTCCTTTTCTCTCCATTTGAGTTCATTGTCATCGAGGAGAAACACGTGAGAAATGACAGATGTATCATTTGTTCAAGGTTTTGCTTCAAGGATTCATGCAAGACCTTCCCTTGCTCTGATTGCTGTCGAATCGACAGAATCGACAGAACCGACAGAATCGACAGAACCGACAGAGATCAGATGTGGGATTTTTCTTCCCCATGAAGGGAAAAACAAGAAAGTTAGGACAGACAGCAGATAGACAGCTGGCTAGACAGACAGATAGATATAAGGATGGAGAGATTGAGGTGGGGAGAGATGTTTAGTATGGATGTTGTGTTTTGTGTTTCACTGGCAGTGATGCTGTGGGTGATCATTGCTCCAGGCAGCTACAACGAATGTTTTGATGATTTCTTTCTTTTTGTGTCTCAATCCAGCTCTCTCACGCTGCATCTCTCTCTCTCTTTATGGAGATTTTAGCACTCTATTTTGCCATTAGGTGATGATTAATCTTGAATAAGCAGTCTGAGAAATGCAGCTGCCATCTCTTAGCGCTGGAAAAGCACACAGCGCCATTTCTCTCTTGTTAAAATTTGAATCTACATCCTCCAGATGAAGATTCAGCCTCTGTGTCTAAAACTCTTCAGAAAAACACATGTACACCGACATCCGCAGTGAATCCGTGTTCTTATTCCTAATGAACTACAATTTACATTGTCATAGTTCATAGAATAAGATCATAAGATCTGTTCTGAGTGTTCTGAGTTCTGTTCTGAATTTATTTGTACACAATTATAAAGGCTATAATTACAAAGCTAAAGTTTGTGTATTACAAATGGGTTATTTGGACTTCCTTCACCTTCCTTCAGTACGGTTTAAAAACACATCCCAGGATGCACCTGTGCTTGGGTACCAGTACAGGGGGTGTTTGAATTGAAACCTGCCACCCTTGCGTGTTGTTTTGGAGTCTGTCCTGAGTTGGGTCTGCTCTTGATTCTCTGTGTGAGATCATCAGTGGTTCTGCTGATAAAGAGACTATGAGAGGAATTATGAACAGATTTATAAACTTTATATTGACTTCCCCTCCCACTCTTTTACTCTCTCTCTCTCTCCCTCTCTCTCTCACTCTCTCTCACTCTCCCCCAACACTCTCTCTCACTCTCTCTGTCTCTTTGTCTCTCCCTCTATCTCTCACTCTGTCTCTTTGTCTCTCCCTCTCTCTCTCTCCCTCTCTGTCTCTTTGTCTCTCTCTCTTACTCTCTGTTTCTTTGTCTCTCTCCCCCTCATTTCCTTGTTTTGCTGTGTATCTGCGTTGACACATCTTAAACATTGATAACAATATTTTGAGCGTGAGAGAAAAAATCACATGTTCACCATGTGTAAATATGATCGTATAAAATATGAATTGTGAAGTTTTCATGTTTTGGCCACATGAATAATGCATAATTATTTTATACTGTACACCATAACAATCTCATTTTCACTTTCTAATATACATGAGAGCAACACACACACACGTATGGCAGATTAGTTGTGTGGAGTGTGCGTCATGTTTAAAGCAGTAAAACACACTCTTTCAGACATGCACAAAGAGTGTGTGTGTGTGTGTGTGTGTATCTTGGCTCTGCTCTTCAGTGTGGAGCTTCCTGTCACAGGAACTGACAGTCTTATTACACTGGCTCATTGTGCATGTTATGAGTGTTTATTGTGCATACATCATCTCTTTGATATTTAATATGGTGGCTTGTCCTTCAGTAGATTGTTCTTTTATATAAAGTGTCTCTCTGTAAGAACAGTCACTCCTGCAAGAACAGTCGCCTGACAGCTGCAGCTCAGAGAATTTCCGAGAGTGAAATGATTGTTTTGTAGCAGCTGTGTTCATGCAGATAAAATGTGAACAGGGAGGGTCTAAAAATGGTATCCCAGATAACAGGGGATGTTGAGTTCTCAGAATGTTGGCTAATGTTCTCTAAATGTTCCCTCAAAGTTATCAAAAATAGCCTTGCAGTAACGTTAGTAGTTTTTTAAACTTTATTATTTATATAAAGAAATTGTGCAACAGCCCAAAGATGTTACTGTAACTTAATGGATAGAGCTTTGCGCTAGCAGCGCGGAAAATCACGGGTTCGATTCAGAGGAAACACACATACTGTGTGTACAGCTTGAACGCACTGTAAGTCGCTTTGGATAAAAGCATCTGCCAAATGCATAATTGTAACCGTAGCAACAGTCCTTGATTCATACTACAAATCAAGACAGAAGCAGTTTTTTGTGACTTTTGTGGAAAAGACAACCATCTTTAATTCTTTAATTTATGATTATTTTTGCCAGAATAGTTTTATCATTTGACTTCTCTTAATGAAGCATGAAATCGGTGGATTAATTAGGTCTTCTGCAGAGTAGTTTCGGCCGCATCTGAGTGTGTAAAATAACTTGGAAATGCTAATGCGTTAATTCTTGGATCTGAGTGCATAAATCACAAAGGAAGGCTGATGAATCAGATTTCAGGAGCTGTAGGCAGAATCACTTTGTGAGCTGCGCCAAAGTGAATCTGAAAACAAAAATCACATTTTTTATTTTGCTTTGTTAAGCCTATGAAATGAAATTAAAGTCATGAATCACAAGTAATCTTTCTTGTTTGTAATGGTTTGACTGGAAAAACAAACACTGTCAAAACATTCTTGCAGTATATTTGTTATTCGTTAAACCATTACAAAATTAAAAAGTTTACATAACCAATTAATAACGTTACTACAAGATTAAAAACTAGCCATTTCGAATGTTCCTAGATCTTTTCAAATATCATATTAACGCTTTTGTTGCTTCATACTAACGTTAGGGAAATGCTCTTACAACCTACAAATTGTTAGCTGGGTTGTCTTGCATAATAACTCCAGAAGTCCTTTGATGGGATTAGTAATCATGTTAATACAGTACATACATACCATCAGTTTTCACCGTATGATCGTTTGTCATGAGCACATTGTTCAGAACATTCTGAGGTAGAACATAATGCACAGAATCTGCTAAAGAATCTTCCAGCAGATTCATGACGCTCAACATATTGCATTTCTCAGTATCTCTCTTTGCTCTTTCTCTTCCTCTCTCGTCCACTCTCTCACTTAGGTCTTGGTGCTTAATTCTGTTCACGGGATGGAAAATCAATAGTAAAGAGTTGCAGTGTGGGAAGAACATGATCTTTGCATGCGCTGTGTGATTGGGCGGCAGAATTACTTGCGTGGCGCTTCTGTCGTTTTTCTGCGTGTTGTAGTTACTACAGAATGACTCATATTTATGTATTTAAAGGTACAGTACACCCAAAAGTGGAGGCTTTGTCATCATTTACTCATCCTCCATCTGTTTCAGACCTCCATGACTTTCTTCTTCTTCTGTGGGGCGCAGAGTGTTTACGTTGCTCCTTTTTAACGTAAAAGTGAATGATGAGTCGTGCGTATGGCTTGTGCACTGTATTTAAAGTGACGGTAACTCATATCTCATTTACATGATTTGAATATTTGGCAAATTTGCACAAAAGAAACAAAAATGATATAATCACTGAAATTATATGACTGACTTGTTTCATTCTGTTGTTCAGGTAAAGAAGTCTTAAAATCAGTTGCTTTTTTGTCATTTTTTTGTCATGAACTGCCGCAGTTTTATTAATATGATGACAAGTGCCGATCGTCCGTCTGAACTGATGGTTTTTGGAGGGAGAGGCTCTGTACAGTGTTGTGAGGTACTTTACAGGCTTTCCACATGCGCTGTATCTGAAGTGACCCGGAAAAACAGCTTTTTATAGCTCAAACTGAGCTTAAGAAACAATTTATTGGTACAATTAATGTTTTATCAAAATGATATTGTTTTATTGTGACATTAGCCAGCAATTTTAAAGATATCTGTCTTCCACTATCTGAGTAGATAGGACTTGATCTTATATGACTGAAATATCTGCCTGAAGGCATTGCAGAGATGGTCGCAGAGTGCAGAGACTTCCTTGAAGAGACTTTGTTTACAGCCCCAAAGCATCATTCTCTTAAAACTGTATAAAAACAACAGCGTGAATATTCTCTGATTTTGTTTCACTGAAAATAGACAATCATACAGATTGTCTGAGTAACTGATGGAAAGTTTCCATTTTTGGTGAACTGTCCCTTTAAGACAGTCATCATCAAGTTTCTGTCATGCATGCTCTGGTAATTTCAGGTCTGATACTTCTGTGGCCTTCTCAGTTCACAGTTCACAGTCTGATGTTAGATTCTCTTACCATTTAATGACACTGGTTTTAATGCAGCTGCTCTGCTGCGATCTGTGAGTCGCTAGACCCCATATTGTGTCATTACATACTCAACTTGACGTAATTATATAATTAAATATAATACCGTTGCCCCCACTCGGTCAGGGTTGGGCAGAAGTGCTCTCTGCTCACACACACTGCCATTATGAAACAGCTCTCCGGCACACCCACGCAGCTCTAATGCGGAGCGCAGTGGAAACATGAGTCACGCCTTTAAGAGATACCAGAGGAGATGAGAGGAAGATGATAAAACCCTTCAGATGAGCTTAAAACAAGCAGATCGAGTGTAGCGTGTAGAATTAATGCCGTTCTTGCCTTTAATAAACGGACGTGTTGAAATAATTCCTCTGTGTTATGAGGATTGTTAGTCAGTCATATGCTGTGTTATTCTTAAAATAAACTCACTCCCCTCGGAGACACTCTGCATCTATTTCGAGCTGTGTTGCCATGTGTGCTTATTATAAGAGAGTTTTTTATAGTGTTGTTTATAAATATGGCATGGATGGTTTTTTTGTGGCTGGAGGAACGTGGGTTATTTACAGGATACATGTTTGGTCATGGTAACGCAATGAAGTGTGACCAACAAATTACAACAACCCACCCCCCCCACCACCACCCCTATTTGACCCCCACTTTATATTGTGTCATTGTTTATTATCATTCGCCATAGGTTGTTTTGCCTTTTCAAGCCCCTCCCTCACCACAAAGCATGTGTGTTCCTTTCCTCATTGCATTGTGTGTGTGTGTGTGTGTGTGTGTGTATACCTGCGAAGGATTTTTTGATGATTAACTGATTTGGGAAGCCAGTTGTGTATATGAAACATTTTCATTAATTAGAAAAGT
>JAZGTJ010001935.1:32002-47785 GCA_036877575.1 Botia almorhae
GTCTCTTATTGTAATCGAAGTTGCTTCCTTTCCTCATTTGTAAGTCGCTTTGGATAAAAGCGTCAGCTAAATGACTAAATGTAAATGTAAAATGTAAATGTTTGACCCTCCAGTAGGCTGAAACAATAGCATGAGTTTGGGGCGGGGCTAACTCTTTGTCCTGCCAATGAAAAGACGGAGGAGTGTTCAGGAAACATGTTTAAAACCATTTTGTGATGCAGGAGCTGCAG
Organism: Botia almorhae; assembly: GCA_036877575.1. Classification (NCBI taxonomy): domain Eukaryota; kingdom Metazoa; phylum Chordata; class Actinopteri; order Cypriniformes; family Botiidae; genus Botia; species Botia almorhae. The sequence continues at coordinate 32,233 of JAZGTJ010001935.1, forward strand.
AAATGACACGCTTCAGCTTTAAAAGCACTTGATGAAAACTTTGGGCTGTTTATGTAATTTGCTGTCTATTGGAGCTTTAGTTCATTTCCTGAGAACTGCATAAAATCTTTGGACTTTGATTAGCATTTGCAAAAGTGTCTACTTAGAGCGCATAAAACAGTAAAATTGAATAATCACTATAGTTTACACCAGCGATATTATTCAGAACCACTGCATGCGTCAGCCAATCAGTTTTAGTGCTATCTCGAACATTACTTCCTTTCAAATGCTCCGTACGCATTAATATATTCTCATAATTACGTTCCATTCAGACACGCTTGAGGGAATCAGAAAGAGAATCATTTTTGGGTTACTTTATCTCAATGGGACTCTGTAAATGAGCTGCTAATCACAATGGAGCGCACTGGCCACGAGAGCTCATGTTCGCGACCACAGTAAAGTCATTACCGTGTAATTTGTGTACTGAGCACATAGTGTGGGAAGCCCTTGTTGGAAATGACGAGACTGAAGCCCACAGAAAGACTAGAGAAGGATATTGACCTGTTTTTACTGGAGTAGGGCCCAGTGGGCCGGTACCCCATGTTGTTATCAAAATAAGGTACTCCACCCTCAGATGCTGTTAATGGAGACCCGTCTGATATTTGTGCTGCAATATAGCCAAAGAAAAGTGTTATAAACTCATAACTGAAACAACTGCCTTCTCACACAACCTGGGCTTGAAGGAATAGCAAACATTTACTCTCCTACATTCTCAGAATGTTGGCTAGCGTTCTCTGAAAGTTGTCTCAAAGTTATCAAAAATGTTCTTGCAGTAACGTCAGTAGAACATTTCTTTAATGTTATGTGTCATATCAAAATGTTATTCTTAAGTACGTTCTTAGTGGAACGTTTTCAAAACATTACGGATTTAAAAAATGTTTGAATACTGTTTTTAAAACCAAGCAATAATGTTAATACAAAGTCTAAAAAACGGGATGGTTTGAACATTCCTAGAACATTCAAAATAACCTTTTTAATGTTTTTGTTACTTAATAGAAATGTTACAGAAACATTCTAACAACTTAAAATTGTTAGCTTTGGGTAAACTGTATCTTTAAACGTCTTGCTTAAGAGCGTATATTCTGTATATAACCTTATTCTCTATCTCAGTCCACCTGTCTGTCATCGCCAATCCTAAAACCTCTCATATATTTATTTAACACCAGTATGCGATGCTAATGCAGCTCAGTCAGCGCTGCTAATTAGCTGTTATATTTAACAATACAGCTTTTATAAATGAGGGAACACGTTCAAGTCTTCTTCAGTCCACTGAGAGCAGCACAATTCATCATTTATAAAAGCATCAAATTAGCAGCAGCACTGCCGAATACGCCTGCACGCTAGTGGATAATGCTAGAATAATGCTAATATTTTCAACCATTTTGTGAAACATGACCTAACCAACTAACCTCTTGACACCATTAAACACACTCTGAGTTACTTATAACTGCCGCGCAATTAATATCCTCCCGTGCTTCGTTTGTATGGATGGTGGCGTACGCCATCACCCAGCGCACTGAAGCGCTCTGACCAGCCAGAACCCGGCCAGAACAATTTTAAGTTGCAAGAACATTCCCGTAATGTTTCCATTAAATAGCTAAAACATTAAAATGTTCTGTTAAGTCCAGTTTTTAAGGTTGTATTTATTATTGCTTGATTATAAGAACATTTTTTTATTTTCTGTAACGTTTTTTACGTTCTGTTAACGGTTCCCACAAACTACTTCATAATGTATGATATATAATGTTTACTAAATGTTCTACTAATGTTACGGCAAGAACGTTTTGAGAGAACTTTTAGAGAACATTAACCAACATTCCCTGTTAGCTGGGAAGAGCATGAGTCTGTTTCTACTGAGAGTCTTTGTGCTGCAAATCCAGCGGGTTCAGACAGAAAACCACAGAAACTGAATGTTTGTCAGGCTGTGATGGAGACAGGTGGGGCACATGTGGGGCTGTGATGGAGACAGGTGGGGCACATGTGGGGCTGTGATGGGGGCAGGTGGGGCACATGTGGGGCTGTGATGGGGGCAGGTGGGGCACATGTGGGGCTGTGATGGAGGCAGGTGGGGCACATGAGGAAGAATGATAAGAGATGCTGTTGTTCTGCCTACTGCAGACCCCGGGTTACTGCGCAGACAGCAGCACTTCCTGTAGATACAGCAGTGAAGCAGAGTTAATGCAGTTCTGCTGCTCTGCTCTTAGGATGACGTGATTAAACGGGTCTTCAGCAGAGTAAACATCAAACTGATAAGAGATCTCCTCGATAGCACAGTTTGCTCAGACCAGTATAATACATTCTCTGTGTGTGCTGGGTCTGGCTTGTTGTATGAAAGAAAATACTAATATTCGCTTCTCTGTCCGGCTCTCTGATCCAGTCAAATCACAAAGTAGCATATTGTGACTAATGCACTTGATGTACATACACTAACATGCAGTTCCAGTTCGTCTCTTCCTTGTGATTTAAGTATATATATATATATATATATATGTATATATATGTATATTGTTATACCCAAAAGTCAGCAAAACCTTACAAATCTGAGCAAAACCTCCTTTTGAGGACGTCCTCGTTTGTAAAAAATATTATAAAAATATAGTAAATAAAGATTTTTCCTGGTAGGGTTAATGTTAAAATGTGAGTTAGGATTGAGGTTATATTGTTTATAATTAGCTGTGTCCAATAAAAGTCTATGGGACTGTGCCCATGTAGATAAGTGTGTTAGTGTGTGTGTGTGTGTGTGTTATATATAATATAATATATATTATATATATTATATATATATAACTCAAAGCACATATGTACAAACCAAACAAAATTGCAACTGCATGTACTACTGCATAGTAAATGTACACATGATTTTGTGGTAAATAAAATATGAATATAAAAGTATTGTTTATTAATGTTTTATGCTATATCTTTAGCTAGGCACTAAGTGTGAAATAATCTCTTCTGTGTAAGTGAACATTCACTCTTGCTGAAACGTTGCTGAATGAAACAGGTCATGTATTATTTTAACACTGCTTCTTCCTTCGCCCGACAGAATGATTCCCCCAACGAGCAAAAACTTTCTGGTGAATAACCTGGCTGCAGGGACGCAGTACGACCTCTGTGTGCTGGCCATTTATGATGACGTCATTACCTCGCTGACGGCCACGCGTGTCGTGGGCTGCGTGCAGTTCACCACTGAGTCGGAATACCTGCGCTGCCACTTCATGCAGTCCCAGTTTCTGGGTGGAACCATGATCATTATCATCGGGGGAATTATCGTCGCGTCCGTTCTGGTGTTTATCATCATCCTCATGATTCGCTATAAGGTGTGCAACAGTGGCGACGCCAGCAAGGGGGCCTCTGTCACCGATGTGCACTCACAAACCAACGGGGCACAGTCCCAGGGGTGCTCTGTTACACCCTCTGTGTCCAAACAAGGTGCTTTGAGCTTGGAAGGAGGCGAAGGTTACCAAAAGAGTTCTGCCCCACCTCCTCCACCTCCGGATTCCCAAACCCACACCTCGGAGACCTCCGTTTTGGACTGCTCCACAACCACCTCCCTCGTAAGTCAAAGCTGGGCATCACCCGGCTCTTCAGGATCACTCAAGCCAAAGCGCAAACCGGCGCCAATGCCTGTTCCCACGGCAAGCGTGGAGCCCAAGGTGGAGACGCTACCCAACGTGGAGACGCAAAACACCAACCGTAACAACTCCACCGCCCTGCAGCAGCCCCTAAACCCCGCCCCTGCCCTGCCCCCCATGCCCTCGTCTCGCTTCAAAGACACCCCGATTTTAAGGAGGGCCCGTCCCTCTTCATCCAAGTACATGACTCTGCCTGTGGAAGGAGCGCAGGCCAAACGCAGGTATTCTTTAAACGACAACCCGTCGAAACATCACTGCTACGTTGGGTCGCAGAAACTGGGGAACATGTTTTGCAAGCGGAGTGTGTCCATGAACGGAATGCTGGTCCAGATGGCAAACTCTGATGTAGACAGTGAGAAAACCACATTTTCCAGTTCTGAGTGGATTTTGGAGAGCACAGTGTGAATGTACAACTGCTGTTCCGAAGGCTGAGTGCCTACATTTCACATCTTGTGGACGTGCATTGGTTTGTTTGTGTGTGTGTGTGTATGTGTGTGTGCGTGCAAAAGCACCCGCATTATATAATTGTGTGTACGAATGCATCCGAATGCACGCAAAGAGTCAAAGATTTGCACCCTTTCTTTTTGTTTCCATCTCCAAAATCATATTTTCTGCTGTCTTTTTTTAATGTGTTTCGGAAGCCCGTAAATAAAGCGGATGCTTGCCTTGAGGAGGTCTTCTACAAGGCCTTCCTCTAAAGGTGATAAGCTGCTGAGATGGAGATCCACCACCCCCGTACAAACCACCACAACAGAAAGACTCACCTCGGCCTTCAGTGCACACTCCGAGCGTCATGCTAAGAGAGGAACATTGGTGCCTTCCTCTGTCCTCTTGCCTGCGGCTCTGACTGGATACACGCTCTGTATAGGTCATGTGGATGGAAATAAACACGGGATTTCACAAAAAAGCCTTTCTATTCGAGGAAATGACATTTCCTGCATATTATAGAAGAACTCTAAAACAAGTATATACAGACATGGTACCGGGACCTGTTATTAAATTGATATTTTTTAAAATCGAAAGCTTTTCTTTTCAGTGACGTTAATTTTGCCTTTGTTTTGAGGCACAAAAAAATCCATGTACAGGAAGACAACATCTGCTGTGTTCTTATGTTGTGTAAAATAATAAAAAAATGAAACTATTTCTTTTGTGTCCTCATAAAGGCGAAATGAATGAAGGTGTTCGCGTAACGTGTTTTGCAGGTTTGCGGTCTCTGTTAAATCCACCCTGTAATACATGCTGGTACATTTACAGTTAAAACTGGCAGCTGTGGTTACCAGATATTCACTGTAAAACTGTGTCAGGCATAATGGGGTACAGCCATTATAATACAAGTGGTAAAACAGAAAACCACATTAACGATGATTAAAATTGGCCATAGGCGCTTTTAAAAACTGTGCTAAAAGGTGGTTCTTCACAGTGATAGAGGAACCATTTATGGTTCCTTAAACAATATTTTAATCAAAGGTTCATAAAAGAATCATTTCTTTCTTACCTTTTTATACTTTGAGGAATGTTTCGCGCAAAAGAAATTCTGCGGATGTTAAAGTATTTCTATGGAACCTGTTAGGGGAACTTTATTTAAAATAGTGCAGCTAATAAACGTTCGTTTTGCATATCATTTTGTCATACGGTACCACGCAAATAAAACATGGTTAAAATGCTGTAAACATTAACATGTCATATAAACTCGCCCAACATACATTATGAAAATGATGTATGGACAGTCTGGTTCTCATCAGCTCATGAATAATGTGAGGCAATAATCGGCAACAGAACCCAATTCCTCATTCATTCAAGAATCTGCATTATGAGCTGATTAAAATAACAATACACCACAGCGATGTTACAAATAATTAGAAAACGTTTGAATTTTGCAATAATGATAAGAAGAGTTTTCCAGTTTTTTCACCAAGGTAAAGAGTTGCTCAGAGTTTAAGCAAACAGTGAGAAATCACCAGGAATTCAGGTCCTCTGAGCCAAGTAAAGCTGACAACCTCTGTCAGACTTACTGAACAGTTATCAGACGGTCCCTGATTGGACATAAGACCACCTGCATTAATAATGTATAGATGTTTGGAGGTAAGTAAAGGTCATGTGACCTAGAAAGTCAAAAATGCTAACTTAAAACTGTTAGACAGCTTTAATGTCCCTGCTATGAACCCTGAACTCTTAATCATAAGTAGCTTTAGGAAGATTTATTTGACAGCATATGGTTTCCGTTTGGCGACTTTAGCAGCGTTACGTCCCTCGTGGACTCATGGCAACAGCCCTCACTCCACTTGTTCTGTCACAATAAGTCCAGAATCCATAATGGGCATGTGTCTGTTTATTAGCAGTCAGAGGAACTAGCGGAAGGGTGAACACACAAAATCGCTACTTAAAATAGTTTTAAATTAATCCTTTTTGGTATTCACAGGAAGGTCTGCTCTACTTTGGCCTGTCATATAAAGACATGACTTTATATTATTGCTAATAATAGACTGTTAATCTGTGATGCGTGAGATATCTGAAAACTCATTTCACAAATCTAGCCGAAATTGGACTGAGGGAAATGGGAAACAAAGGAATCCATTTGCTGTCATTAGCAGAGATTAAAAATCAACAGACATCTTTATAATTCAAACTGAGTTTGGAAAGCTGTAAAAAATGGGAAAAAATCCACTTTCGCAGTTCCTCAGAAAACAGCTACAAGACGTATTTGCTATGTTTAGCTGTTAAATGGTATAAGTGTGTAATTGTGTGACGTTTACATTTGGTTCCTTGTTACATGTACACAATGTGTTTTAGTTAAGCAAGACGTTCTGCCACTTTTTAATAGGTTCTGAAAGCAGGTGCTCGACCTTCTGTCAAGCTGAAGCCTTGACTTCAGTGTTGTGACAATTCAGAGTGAAGCGAATTCAGTAAACCATTACAAAGCTGGCAGCAGACAGACCATTGGAGGGGAGCGGTTATTGTTTCTGGCTCCGCCCAAGCCGTCAAAGTGATGTCATCAGAGGTCTGCTGTTCCAGAGGGGAAGTACAATTTCAGATTTTGATTATGAGATTATTATAAGATTATGAGGGCACATGAGTTTTAAAAACTAATGGCATGCACAGATAAATCATTTATAATAAACCCTGCAATATTCCGTAAACATAAGAACAGGAATGTTAGAAGTGTTTATTTACAGTTATTTATAATGATTTAAGAAGTTATTAGGACTAATAAAATAGTGGTTGATTTATTAATATGAATTTTATTATTATTATCTTTTATTTATTATACTTTATATTTTTACAATAACTTTAGTAACTTGTTTACTACCATCACAAATATTTTTTCTAAGAGATTCTGGTTGGTAATGTCTGCATTTTACCGTTTAGTCTGGCATATTAAAGTAAACAGGCTTTGAAAATACATCAGCACATGCTCAGCGTGTCAAAAACAAACAGTTTAATTTGGGTTCAGTCGCTGACTGTGATTGGAGATTCTGTCAAGGTTTGTGTCAGAGAGATTTTATGCAGCGTCTCTAATATGAAACAACCTTGACTGCTGCGTCGACTCTTAGCAATTCGTTTCATCAGAGCCACGCAAACCCGCAGTAATCTGTGTCGACTGATGGAGAAAAATCACTCAACACAACCGAAAGAAATCTGTCCGCCCTCTTTTAACATTCAAATGTACCAATAAACAAGAAACTCACACAATCTGTAAAACAAAGAAACTGTCATACTGTTGTATCATAGTACAGCTGGTTTTAGATGGTTAATGCCATAGTATTGTATTTTATATATATATATATATATATATATATATATACACAATGGAATTGAATGACTGAATGACGGTATTTATCTAGTGTGGTATTTACATGACAATCCGGGTTATCGTAAAGGTGCCATCTGTAACAGTTTTTGGATAAAAGGAACAAAAATCAGTTATTGAGCAAGTACATAACAGATCAGTGTTCAACACGATCTCCTTACCCTGATTCACAGCGGTCAGATTATAATAATGATTATATAATTTGAGCTGTCGGGTCCGATTTCACGGGAAAATGTCTCTATAAATAGAACAAAGATCCGGCCACTATGTCCGGGTACTGTGCATGGTGCAGTGTATGTAGCTTGTTCTTAAATTTGTCATCCACATTCAAAAAATAACTCCACAATTAACATGCAATTTTATGTTTTAACCAGAGGGGGCAGTAGAGAAGCAAAAGCTACGGATTGCAGCTTTAAAGAAAACCTTGGAAATATCATGATACTGTGTACAAAACGCACATTAGTATCATAAAACATACATACATATACATATATACATATATAATACATATATACATATAAACATAATATTTTTTAATATATTTGTACAGTATTGCTGTACAAAACATGAACTGCAGTATATGTCTGTAATCCGGGCTGAAGCACATATGTAATAAAACACACAGTACTGTATGGCTATGTAAGCTGCATTTTAAAAACTGTTTGCCTTTGTACCTGCCCAGCACTTCAGACAGTATTGAGCGTAATGCAATTCTGTCTGATTAAAGCAAGTAGATCTTCTGGCACTGCAGCAAAAGACATTCGCATCAGCCGGACAAATCCACATACTGCTCGGCTTCAAGGTTCTGTCTTTATATTCTACTTGCTTAGCGAGTGTTAGCGAATCCATCGTCCATATAAAGCATTTCTACTCATGTGCTATTAACTGGATTTAACCTGTAAATAAAAGCTAGTTTCTTAAAACAGGCTTCAGTTTTCAGAGGTCGGGTGGGCAAACATCCGAGGAGCTAGCAATAACAAGCTAGCGTTGAAAGCATAAGATCCCTCGGATCGAATGCAATGATTGGATGAACATTATATAGTCCTGCGCCTCCCGCTGTATATATTTATATAAATATATTAAGCACTTAGTGATCGCTATCTGGATGTGGAGACTTGAAGTAAAATATTTCTGTAATATTGTTTTCCTTTTGATTTATGGGGTAGAATTTGACTTCTGTTTTTGTAAGAATCCGCCAGATATTGTTTTAAGAAAGTCGTTCTTCCACAATGGAGGAAAGATAAATGTCATTAACATTCATTTATAGTCTTTAAATAAACTTAACTGAAAATATGCTAATTAAATTCATTTCTGGAAAGATTTGCCATTCTTAATGACACGCTCAATAAGAGCCACAAGGATTTCGTCTAGAGAGATGAACGCATCGCTAACTTTAAGAGATTTACCAAACCAATCCAGCAATTAAGAAGTCCCTCATGATGACATGTATTCTATTATTTAACTTCTGCAAAGGTACTGCAAACAAACAGACTGTAGGGTTTGTGCTGAATAGCATTAACTTCAACACACTTTTAAAAGACTGTATTAAACCCAACTTCAGGGAGGCCCAGAACAAATCCCCCACCCCTCGCTCGCTCCCTGCCTGCCAAATGTGCCAAGATTATTTACATATCTGAATATTAGAGCTTTTCCAAAATTTTGCTGAAGGATACAGAGAATCTTGGAAGGGTGGGCTCTGGATTTAAAATTAAAAACAACCTCCTTGGATATTAACACAAGAATAAAGTGATGAAACAAAAGTATTATTTTCCATTTGGCCATCATTCAATTAGCATTCCCTGAAATCTGCAAGCTGCAGTTTGTTGATTTTCCCCAGAGTCTGGAGGGAGAGCGTCGAATGGCCCCTCTTGCACACTCCAGGAAAGTAGTTTTGTTTTTGTCTGGTGTGTCATGTCTGGAAACTAATGAGAACGGATGCATGTAGGCGGTCTGAGTCCTCTCCATTAGCATTGATTTGCACTTTAAGGAGAGTGTAATTTAACCACGTTTTCTCCCGCGTGGATGGAATGAGTGATGCAGACACACGAGAGGCATCAGAGCCGGGAGAACTCTGTGCTTCAAAGACATGTTCAGCCCAAACACACGCGCTATGTGTGAAGACATCTGAGGCATTTACTGACAGAGACTCAACACCAGAATGCAGTGCTGGCCAGAAGTTTGTACTCTCTGAATGTAAGTGGAAATTAAAGTGTCAAGTCTAATACAAAGTTTCTGTTCTCCGTTCTTTAAAAGTCAACGTGACCTATTAACTGTTCTTGTTTCCACCTTAACTATGCTATGAGGATTTTTCTTGCACGTGGAGAGTTTAAGACTGTAGCCCCTCCCACAATCACTTTCACTGTCTGTCTGTCTGTCTAGTTCAGAAGCGTCACTTTATGCAAACAATATAATGTTCCATGTTCATGTTGACACCAAAAGTATGTATCATTATTTACTGTATTATATACAGTAACCCTAATCGTGCGATATGAGCTACTGGCATTTTTGCTGTTAATGCAAATTACTGTATTTTTATGCAATTATTTTGTCCTATAGGTAAACAACATACCGTAATACACCAACTCTAGGTGACAGAAATGCTAAATTACCATATGTAATATTTCAGCATAAACATTAGAAAGAGATAACGTGCCGTTTGTATTTTTTACTGTAATCATAAAACTAAATTTAATATCTTAATTCTGCATCATTTCTAAAATCGCTCTTGACTGTATCTTGACTGTATCTTGACTGTATTTATAGGAAATGTGGGTTGCAAACTCTTGGAAAAATGCAAGCGCTAAATTTAGCCTCATCTCTAACTTCTTTGGCTCTTATTATTTTTTAATCCTAAAGGTTGACTGTGATGAATGAGAACAATGAAACTGATCTCTGTAGCTTGCGCCGTGCATTTATTATGCTGTGTTAGGAGTCAGCTGACAGTTATATTGAGGTTTATGGAGCCAGTCTCTTGTTCGAGGGGCTGTTTTAAATTGCCTGGAGGTAGCTTGCAGCACCAGACTCATATTCCTGCACGTGCTGATATTGCATGCGCATCATCCTCGTCTTATTGTTGAGCGCGTGGTGACCCTGCGCCACACGGCAATCATCCTGACGTAATCCTGACGTGCGCTGATTGACATCACCATGGAGACGGGAATCTGTCTGAGGAATCTTCTGCTGACACACCCCACGAAGGCTGTATTACAGTTTGATTTGTGATATTTTTTTGATATTGCAAATCAATCATTTTTTTCGTCATTTTTTATATTACATAAGAGCGGTACGGTAGGTTAGTGGTAAGAAACAATTTACTATCAATACTATGTATTGATAAAGCTGTAATTCGTAACTTTTGCCTCTCTACTGCCATCTCTGTTTGAAACATACAGTTGCAGGTTACTTTACATTTTCTCTCTGTCATGTACTTGCTCGACAACTGATTTTGGTTTATTTTTAACCAATTTTTTACCATTAATGTCACCTTTATTAATGAATGAATTAATCTATCAGTTAAGTCACAAATCTATCAGTTAAGTCAGTTAAGTCAGTGTTCAAAAGTTACATATCACATCAAACTTTATTCATTCTGTTATCTCTGCAAGTGGTTCCTTTTAAAATATAATGAAAAACAGACACAAGCTCAGAATTAGTTAAACATTCAGCATGTTAAAGAAATATTATTACAGTTATATTACAGTTATATTATATTATATATGCAGTAATATTGTTTTACAGTATATTTAGTCACTCTGTATTGACAGTTATGTTTCAAGCAGGTGGAGGAAATAAAAAAACCCAACAGATTTCTTCCTTTCCTATTAAAGTCACACAACATGAATGAGTGTCAAAACTCTGTTATCAAACCCCACGGCGCATCAAAGCTCTCCTCACAGAAGATCTCCCTACGTTACCTCAGAGCAGATTCAAACCCCGAGTGGAGCCAAAGACTCACATCGCAGCTCATTAGAGTGTCTATAAAAGCTTTCCATCAATGTCACGGCAACCGGGCGAGACAGAGCTCAAACACGAACACGCGGAGCTCGTTTCTGCTATCGATCACGGGCTACCAGCTTCTTGACACTTGACAATCAACAGGAGAGAGATGCGGTTCTTCAGGGTCAGAGTTATCTGTGAACAACACACGTGTGATGGAGAAACCCGCCATCATGGACACGCGTCACGTCTGAGGAGCATGCGGTCGCTGAGACGTAAAACATTCATTCAAGCAGAGACAGCAGTGTGGGAAAGCTGTTCTATTAACATATATTAACGTACATAACAGAGGGAAAGCTGTTCTATTAACATATATTAACGTACATAACAGAGGGAAAGCTGTTCTATTAACATATATTAACGTACATAACAGAGGGAAAGCCGTTCTATTAACATATATTAACGTACATAACAGAGGGAAAGCTGTTCTATTAACATATATTAACGTACATAACAGAGGGAAAGCCGTTCTATTAACATATATTAACGTACATAACAGAGGGAAAGCCGTTCTATTAACATATATTAACGTACATAACAGAGGGAAAGCTGTTCTATTAACATATATTAACGTACATAACAGAAGGAAAGCTGTTCTATTAACATACATGTGTTAGTGGAATCTGTCGAATAAAAGCTCGGCTCTCTGCAGAAAAATCTATAACAGCATTACAGAGGTTATATAACAGCATAACAGAGATTATATAACAGCATAACAGAGATTATTTATCGTTCACCTTTGAAGTGGCATCGTTTACATTTAGACATTCAGCAGATGCTTTTATCCTGAGTGACTTGCAATGTATTAAAAAATGTTTTAATTTTTAATGACGTTCTCCAGGACTCGAACAAACCACCTTCCTTGGTGTCACAAGTACTTTTCTCTACCAGCTACAGAGACAAAGATCATACGTGTCACTGGCTGCCAAAGACTGCGTTCTGGCAAAAAAATTAAAGCTGCAATTTGTAAATTGCTTTGGTTTAAATAAAAGAATTACTAACATTTACTGAGCAAGTACATGACAGATCAGCGTGCGACACCATCTCCTTATCTTACCCTGATTCACAATGATAAGCTTACAATAATAATTCATAATTTGAGCTGTCAGGTCTGATTACCTGGGAAATGTCAGTTTGGCTTCTTCCGACTTCAAAATATGTAAAGTACGTAAAGTAACCTGCAGTCTTATGTTCAGACAGAGATGGCGACAGAGAGAAAATCATTACAATACTTGTCAAAATGTACATTCCCTCAGATCTTCTCATTAGGACCAGTCTCTTAACCAAGGTCATGGGTTCGATGTCCAGGTAATATTGCAATAAATGTAAACAAAGCCAAAAGTATTTCATGCAAAGGGTGGGGTGTCACATTGTGACATCACACACTTTGTTCTCTTATTTTCTATCCAGCAAGCCTAAAGGGCTCAGACAGTTCTGGGTGAGTTCAGGTGATTTCCTGATGTGCTGGCCAGGATAAAGATCTAAACATCTAAATGCCTGCTGTGTCTTCAGTTCTCAGATTAGGTTCTGAGGCTTTAGACTGGGCAGCAGTTTGGGTTCATCTCAGCACAATCTGTCCAAAAACCCAAGCCGCTCAGAGGAAGTAACAGAAGACCCTTGGCAGCCTATTTTCCTCTTTAATCGGCTCCAGGCTTCACCCTCGCCTCGCCCGCTTTAAATTAAAGCCCGCCGCTGCAAAAACAAGATTACGTTGCCTTCTGTGAAAATGACAATTCAGCAGAATGTTATGAGAGAGACAGTCATCGATTCTGTGAAAGATCAACACTTTTAATACTCTTCAAACTGAGACTAACCCATTTAGCGTGTTTTGGGTGGATCGGTATTTGGATCAGAAAATTTCTCCAGTCCTTTATGTTTTAAACATCCGCTGTGTCTTTATAACATAATGTTGATTTCTAAGCATTATAAACAAACATCACAGTCTTGCATTTTAGGTAGAAATGCAAACATCTGAAATTCAAAAACATATGAGGTGTGTATTGTATCCACAGTTATTTTTAGGTACAATACAGATTATACGGTTTCTCTCAGCATGGCTAATTCATTTTTTAAATCATATGACATCATAACAATTAATAGCATGTTTGTACAACGTTCATCTAACAGCACCAACTGTATGCAAATCATATTGAATTACATGATCATAAACAGCAATGTAATTTGCTTAGCAACACCAGAGACACGGCAACCATTTTAAGTCTGCAGTGACGGAGAGATGACATGTCATTGGGCTGTTACAAACATACATCTGTCATATTTGTGGGAGAGATTTCAAACAAAACAGAATGCAATTCTAGCTGATTTTAGGTTGTAGGAACGTTTCACTAACATTTCTATTAAGTAACAACAGCTCTGTAACATTTCTCACACGTTCTACTAACAACTTCAGTTAAAAATAAGTTTTTATATATGATATGTAGCGTTCCACTAACATTACTAACATAACGTTCTGAGAACATTCCCTGTTAGCTATGAACTCCTCTGTGTGTTCTACAGTAGAGCGTTTCATTATGATAAATGTCTCTCTGTCTCTCTCTCTTAGTCTCTCAGTCAGTCCTGTGAACTGATCTAAAATCGTTTATTTTCTGTGCTTCAAGGACATGGAAGTGTCTGCCTAGCGATCCGTCAGATGTGACGAAACCCCAGACTCACACCCTCAGCCGGAGCATCGCTGTGAGAGACTCTTAACAACTGCCCGCGTGCTGTCACACAGCATTGAGACACAGACGGGGGAAACTTTTCCTCTGAAGTTATTTGGAAAACCCTTTTAATTTTGAAAGTTGGGTTTTTTGGTGTGCTAAGCACTTTGAAACACATTAAAAACGCTTCTGCAGGTGTGCATTATGCAAATGCTCCCCGTCTAAAGCTCCTGGAGATTCAGTCAGACTAACGGCTTTCAAAAGAACACTAGAAGTCCATTAGACAGACTATAATAGTCCATTCTTACTGTTTTAAAAAGCAACCTAAATGTGACTTTCTGCCATCAAACGGCCTCGTTATCAATGACTTTAATAGACTGTATGAAGGTCTACAAGTAAAAGTGTTGAAATGAAGGAATAAAGGCTTAGATGTACAAACACAAGCCTTTCTGTTTTACTCTACAGTGGCACATTAGCCTTTTCCATTAGCAGCCCATTACACTGCCCGTATACAGTGTCAACGTGAATGTATTGTTATGTTTGAAGTTCTAGCTGATTCACTTACATGACCAGCATACAGCTCATCGCTACACAGAACAACAGAAGCTGAAAGAGGACTAACAATCTATAAACCTCATGTCAGAAATCTGCGGCCAGCTGCATCCCAGCTAACAGGGAACAGTCTCGAAACGTTGGCGTACATTAATAGAACTTGATTAATGTTATATATCATATATTTCAAAAACATTTTTCGTTAGTTAGTGGACCGTTTCAGAAAGTTACAGAATTTAAAAAAACGTTTTAATAATGTTTCTATAACTTAACAATAACATTAATACAACGTGTAAAAAAACTGGACGTTTTGAAAATTCTGAGAACTTTCAAAATAACATGTTATTTTTAGTTATTTTGAAAAAAAAATGTTTTTTTTTCTTTTTTTGAAAAATTAGGAAAACATTCCTACAGCCTAAAATTGTTAGCTTGTCTAAAATTGTTAGATTGTCTTAGGAACTTAGTCTAATCAACTAGCAATTAGTTAGGACTAATCAGTCGTTTCAGATTCAAATTAGACCAGTCTACCTTTTTATGTACCCGACTTTAAAAAGTTATGACCACTCTTGAAGAAATAAATTAGGTAACTAATCTGCAGGACTAGTCTAAGCAGTTGTGAACCACTGATGTGAAAATGCAAAAACAAACAAACAACTTTACTAGTCAGAATGTAATAACCAACACATTCAATACAGAGCTCCCAAACCACACTGGTGATGTGGCTAGTTAACGGCAACACGTCTGTATTGTTTGCTAACTGGATCTAATCTGGCACCTGGTTATGATAAACATTCGGTGACTGTGAAATCAACGAGCGGGTATCAAAAATCAAAACAGGAAGAGACTGTAGTGCATTATGTGTGTTT
>JAZGTJ010001936.1:0-47754 GCA_036877575.1 Botia almorhae
CACAGTAGTTCCACACTTCACTCTACAGGAGATACTGTATAAATGCCTAAATGGGTCTAAACAAATGTATTTTCTGTATTTTCTAACTCTTTACTAACATGCAAAGTATTTTCCCGCTGGAAGACTATTAACACTCAGCGCTTCACTAACCTTTCTCTTCTTTCCTCTTTCGTTTCTGGGCATCCTCATTTGTTTGTTTGCAGACGTGATGGATGGGGTGAGTGTGGAGGGTGAGGATGAGGAGGGCAGGAGTGATAAAGAGGCTGCAGCGTCTTTTGCTGATGATGTCACTGATACTAACCATGAGGACGATCTCTCATCTTCATGTCTAATGGAGGACGATTTTACTAACTCAGCCAGTGACCTGGCCTCTCTGGGTAACCCAACAGTGCATGACTTCTGCTTGTGCGTGTGTGATTGTTTATGCAGTGAGGCTAGATGACACCCGTAGCTGCTCATGTTGGTGCGTCAGCTTGCGGTGATTTAGCTATCTGTGTGCAACTGCTTTTGTTTTTCATCTTGTGTACTGAACCATTTAGTTGACAACTTGAGCAAGAGTGTATAACCTTTTAATCAATCATAACCCTTCATTTTCACTGTCTTTTCTATATCAATCATAACCCTTCATGTCACGTTTTCTACCATGTTAAAGAATTTACTAATATTTAATTTAAAATAACATTGTGGTAAACAGGCTCATTTGTTTTCAAAGATGTTTTTTGGTTTTATTTCTCTTCTGGGAAAATTCTTTTGATAGGGCTTTGTTTTGCTTCATTGTTTTTGTGCTTTTGGTTTAATTAAGTAAAATGTAAAATTACCAAGACAAAGAAACATCTAAAAAGACATGAAGTTAGTCATAATTTGCTTTCCTGTCATGTGAAGCAGGTGATATAAGATATCTCTGCAAGACTACTGAGGGAAGCTTGACTTTCTCTCTCTTTTGTTTTCTGATGTGTGTTATCTACACTGTTTGTTCATTGTGTTTGGTCAACAGTGTTTGGTTTGTGTTTTATGTCTGTTGTTTTAAAAAAGGAGGTCTACGTTTTTACAAGCAAAATATCTTTATAGTCTTACACTAAAAAATAATGTTTTGAAGAACATAAAACAAGCTTTCAGCTATAAAAGTGCTCCACACCACAGCACAGCTGAACTTGCTTGTAGATAATGCTTATAGACTTACAGTCTATGCTTGACATTAACCTTTGTGATAGGTTTTTGAGATATGATTTTTGCTCTTTGGAATTAATAGTGTGTATTACCATGTAAGCATTCATTCAGAACTCAGAATTATGCCTCACCCAGATCATTGATTGAAATGAAGCTGCAAACACAGATCATTCAGAAATCTTCATGGGTGTCACAGTGAGGTCAAGGTGGAAAAATGTGATGTAAAATGAGGTTTTTACTGCAGTGAAAGTGTGGGACATGTCCCCTTCAAATATGCCTATTGTTAAATGGCCCGAACACAGCGAGACCATACAGAACACGGAAGTCTGGAAACACCAGTTACTATCATGCATACACAATTTTACTTAGTTGTTAGGATTCTTGTGTTTGGTCAAACTGTTGGTCACATACACATGTCTGCACCTGTCCAAGTTGTGCTAAGGCCTGATAAATGACTCCTGTGGTGTTTTTTTTGGGAGAGTGAGGGATGCTGGGAAACGACAAGAACGGGACCCACATAAAAAGCTTTCTCACCTTACTTTCATTTCCAGCCCAGATGACAGAGAAAGAGAGAGAGAGAGAGAGAGTTTTAGCTAAACCTGCTGGTGAAAGGTTGAGAAAGAGAGACTATAATAAATAAATAAAGACACCCATAAAATAAGACACACATGATGGACAGATTTACATGTATGCATTTAGTGGACCTTTTTTATTCAAAGCCACTTACGTTGCGTTTAAAGTACATACGTTTATATGTTCCCTGTGAAACTGGAAATTAGAAATGGCCGTCTGTTGGCAGGATGGTTATGTTTGCTATTGTAGGTGTGCCACTCTCACTATCTCTCAAGCAAAGTGTGTATATGTGGGTTGAGAAGGCCAGTTTGCTTGAGGGAAAACACTGCCATATCCCCTCTGCTTATCTTGTATTGGAGACGAGTGGGCTACTGCATACAACTCTTCCTCTATTCTTGGAGTGTGTTCTGACCCTCTCTCTCTGTCTGTCTCTGTCTGTGTCTCTCTCTCTGTCTGTCTCTCTCTGTGTCTCTCTCTCTCTCTCTCTGTCTCTTCAGGTGTGATGAACAGCAGACATGTGGACCTGAAGCTCAAGAAACTTACAGAGTTTCGGCCACAGGGTGGCAGCTCTCCTTCCACATCATCCTCTTCCTCATCGTTGACGGTGTCTAGTACCTCCCCCCTCAGCCCAGAATCGGGTGGCCTGCAGGTATCCACATCTAGATCCACCTTTGGTAGTACTTGCCACTTCAATGTATTACTTGCCTATTTGTGTTCTAAGCGGTCATTTTTACAGGTAAAAACATCCATAGACTTGCTTTGAAGAAGTGACCCATAACTAGGGACCAGAATATTATATAGATATTGCTTGTGATTGGGGTTAAAGGAGAGGACAGGCTAATTTTGTTTGATTTACTGTGTCAGGTTTATTATAGCTATGTGTTTATAAGCCGAAACGCATAAATGGGCATTAGACTTTTATTGCTCACTTATCAAACGTGACCTTTTCTGACAGAGAAAGGACAAGAAAGCTTCAGGCGTATCGACAGCAGCGCGTGGCGCACAACATTGACATGCTGTAGATTGATTTGCTGTGTATTAAATACCAGGGATCTGTGTGTGTGTAAGAACATGCATACCTGTCTATAATTGGTCTATGATTGGGCCTTTTATATATATATATATATACGTATAATGGGTGTGTGTGAGGACCTGCTAACTGACTGTTGTATTTAGAGCCCCCAGGTGGTGACTGCAGGATATGTTCAGAGACTACAGAGATCTACAGAACTTTTTTACCACCTGTTTGGCCCTTTCTCTCTCTCTCTCTCTCTCTCTCTCTCTCTCTCTCTCTCCCTCTCCCTCTCCCTCTCCCTCTCTTTGCTGACAGAGAGGATTTCCTGTAGCAGATGTTAGCAGGATCTTTGAAGCACAATGAGTAGTGCTGTGTTAGTGTGGGTTTGCGGCCTCATTCAGTAAACCGCAGCAGGTGTGAAATGATTGGTCGAAGTTTCATAGTTACCAATCACAGGTGACTGCAGGTTCTACACTGCAGATTCCCAAAATACCTTAATTTAAGAGGGTTAATTGGGGGTTGGAGGATAATTATATTAACCAGTAATAGCATAGCCTGATGTTTTAATTTGTCTTTAATTCAAATACCACTTTTTTTTAAAAACAGAATGATTTGGCCTCGTAATTTGGTGTCACGTTCCCTTGTCCTGTTGTTCTACCTTAAATATAATGAAGTAAACTTTATTTATCATGAAGATTGACACGATCGCATATTGGGGTTAATTATATTGTAAAGATGATATTTAGTGTTTATCAAATAAACAGGGATGCATATGAGAATTAACACCAGCACCAATATAGAAACATCCATTATAGAAACACTGAAGTTCTAACAGCTCCACTTTCAGGAGATCCATCAGGAATATGGCTGTTTAAAGCTTTTAGTGACTGTGTGTCTCTAGCGAACAGTCCAGCACCTGCTGCAGACCTGCACAATAGCCCAGGGGAGGATCAGCAGGGTTACTAGCGCTGCTGCTCTGAGCCCCAGTGCGTAGTGGGGCTTTAAAGAAAGAGGCGCTCTCTCTTTCTCTCTTTTCCTCTCTCTCTCTCTCTCTCTGTCTCTCTCTCTCTGTCTCTCATTGCAGCCTCGTTGATTAGCTGATCTTTGAGTATCAATCTTTTCTTCCCTTGCTTTTGTTCTACACTCTTTATTTTTTTTAACTTGTTTTTTTTTAAGAACCTAAGACGTAAGATCACTTTCTCTGTCTTTCTCCGGTGCTTTACAAACCCGGCCTGCTGTCGTAGGACTGTCTTTTTACTCTTTTAAAACCTAAATCAACTGCTCCGCTCCCTGGAGGATTCTATCCTATCCCACAATTCCTTGAGGCCAGGGTAGAATGGTCCAGGACAGAGCTGTGTCCCCAAGCACCCACCCAGTGTTCTCAGTTGTGTCTCATTAGTAATTGTCTCTATGCACTGTGAACCTGCTGCCTTGGTACCGCATGATAACCGCCTGCAATGAGCAGCAGACCGCAACATTAGTCACGCATCCCAAAAACACACACCCGCGCATCTCTGCCAAAGTAATACCCACCACCACAATAATGATCGGCACGATAACAGATTAAAAAGCTCTGATCGCGATGCAGGGATAGCCCTGATATCTGCCCCAGCCAGGGGTACTGAGGGGCCGTGGGGGCAGGTGTTTCGAAGAAGGGGGTGTTAGCAAGGGTTGGTGGCCTCTGGTCCTTCGGGAGAGGGAGATTCTAGCAAGGCTTTAGGTTTGAATCCTGTTTGTTTTCTTTGGACTTTAACATAAGAGAAATCAGACGGGGTTAAAGGGCTTAGTTGTTTAGTCTCTAGAGATCCAGGTGGTTGAATGTGCCGTTTTAACACATAAACGCTCACAGCTTTGGTTTTGTGAGATGAGTGCAGCACTTGTTCTACTGAGGCGGATTTAGGGTAAGTGTTTTTTGTTGTTGGTAAATTTACCAACATGTGACTTGTTTTTAGAATGTCAGCTGACCTCCGTTAAGTTTCAAAGGTAAATTGTGTATTTTCTGTGCCAAAATAGTGATTATTTTCAGACTATTTTCATAAACATTCCCCCGTCTGTCTGGACAAAACAGACAGTCTTGTCCCAGACTCATGTCACTTTTTTGAATCCCCAGCTAACATGCTCAGAACATTCCCTTAACATTTTCTTAAGAGTTCTCTCAAGGTTATTAAAAAATGTGTTAGTAGAACGTTTCTTTAATGTTATGTATATTGTGTATCAAAAACATTAAATTAAGTAGTTAGTGGAATGTTTTAAAATAATTAAATATTTCAATAATATTCATACAAACCAGCATTAATATAACGTCTAAAAAACTGCATGTTTAGAATGTTCCTAGAACGTCCAAAAGAACCTTTTGTGATACTCTAAAACAGCTGTTTTCCCTGAATAAATGTGTGCAATCAGTTAACAGCCTTAACTCCTCATATTCAAACATGGAGACACTAAACGTCTCAGGAACATTCTAATTGCAGCTTTGCTTTCAGAACTTATAATTTAAGAATAAACAGTCCAGAGTCTGTACGTGTGTCTGCGTCTGCACTTGTGTGTGTGCGCATGTTTGTCTTTATTAGCCGCTTGCTTCACGTACACACGCCAGCGAGCTAGCATTTGCGCTAACGATGTTTCTCCCACTCAGTCTCAAGCAGTGGAACGTGTTCGCTAATTGCGAACTTTATTAGACGTTTCCTATTATTATTAACATTGCAGATGTTATTCCGAACACTGTCGTTTCGCTTTCCAGTCTGTTTGGCTTATTGGCCCGGCACATAATAACACATTTCAATATTACGGTGATTGGAAGCCGTGGTGAGAAGCTGCTAACACGTGTTCACTTCCAAGACAATAGCGCTTTTAATTTGCATAATCTGAATACATTTTCTGGCTCAGGTTTTGTTGAAAGTAGACTTAATTGCCTTATTTTCTTTGTGCTTGTGAGTTAATGTGGGACTCAGAGATGTACCAAACGCTGCAGAACCTTTCTTCATTCGTTCCTCAGGCGTGGCACTCCATCGTTAAACATTTCTTGCCCATGTGTGTCTAATTTGTTCTTTTCCTTTAATGTCAACTTGCGTCTGAAGCAACTTTTATTCAAATGACTCTGCTCTACTTTTAAGTTGTTTAACTGTTCCTTTTTTTTAACTTGCTACACCCCCCTCCCATTCTTTTTAAACATGTTTACAGAACAACGCCGATGAGCTAAATGCAGAACGTCTGCGCAGGGCTACGGAACGTCTGCGCAGTCCAGTTGTTTTCCACAAGGAGTCTGCTGTGAGGAAAACACAGCTCAAATCGTTCAGCCAATACGTAGAAACCAGGCCAGGTAAGGGCCTCTTCTTTTTCCGAAGTCACTTCCTCCAGTTTTATTTTAACAAAGTCAAAATCACATTAACAAAGTTTATGGCGGCGCTAACAATTTTTAAACGTGGCAAGCAATAAATGAAGGATAATGCACGACCAGCCATTACAAAAGGTAAACCTCAAAGAGAGCGATAAGATGCTCAGCAACTTACCTAATAGGTAAATAAATGAAATATTTATTTTATTATGCATGAAGGAGACCACAGAGTGTCACTTTGATTGGTTGCCAGGAACAATTATACAGTTTAGTGCTCATAATACAAAAATATCTGACTGCCAGAATTCCAATCAGAACAGAGGATTCCAAAGAGCCACGTAATAAATGAATTGATTTAATGCATGAAGGTGGTCAAGCCTGTAACACTTGGGTTTGTTTTCATATTACGAGCAGGTCTTCCAATTAGGCTTAATCTAAAGATAGCACTAAAGTGTCTTTTAGAGGCCTTTAATAATAGTAACAGTATGATAGCAGAAATATAATGTGTTTGTATTCGCTTTGTGATTGCTTTAATGGACATATCAGATCTGACTGATTCGTTTAAAGGTCTGACTGATTTATTTAAATGGGATTTTCTGACTTGAAGTGACTTCCTGTTCACCAGCCATTTTGTCCCGACATCCAGGTAAGAACCAACATTTCTCTCTCTCTCATTTCAGAGGTTAAAAGGCAGAGATCAGTACCTGAAGATCTAAAGCGAGCGAGCGAAGAGAGAGCAGCTCTGACAGAAACAGATGGACGAAAGCCAACTGAAGATGAAGTACTTCATGCACATATAAATTCTCTCAGTGTTGTTGTTCTGATGCTCTCCGTGATGCTGGGTCATAGTCACACACATGCAGTTATTCATATCTGTCTGAGGGCCGGAGAGTTGTTTTAACCCTGATGTCAATCTGTTCTTCTCTAAAGCTGAAGAGACCAGCCAAATTAGACTGCTATTCCCTGATAATTGTAAGAATTGTACATTTACTGGCAAATTTTAATGCATTATCCAGTCCAAACTAATTCATTAACAAATAATTCAAATAATAAAGTTAGTTTTGTAAAGAAATCCATATAGAAATCCAAATCCGCAATTTGGACGTGCATTTCGGGTATCTATTTAACTACAAGCCCAATATAATGCATGTACGCATAAACCTTTAAATAAAAAATTAAATAAAAAAGGTAAATTCATTTAGCAAAATGTTTAAACCTTTTACTCGTTGTTTAAGTATATATACATTGGTCCAGAAGTTTAAATCTCCTTGCAGTGTTCAGATTACAATAAAATATCACTATAAGACAAAATAAGACATTTTGTACAAAGGAGCAACAGTAATATGTACAGTAATATCACAATTGTTCTTATTAATGACCTAAAACTCATAAAATTTTAAATACTAATTTTACACGATAACATTTCTGAATGCATTTTTCTGAATACATATTTGTTTTGTTTTTTTGGTTTACAGAATTTCTAAATTCCAGAATTTTGATTTTCTTTTTGAACTTTGATGATTTCTTTTGTCCGTTTTTCAGCTCTGTTCTTTCCTTCTCTCTATGCAAACATCCGGAATTGATTTTTTCTGAAACAGATTTTAATTATTATAGCACCGTTCATGTAGAGCCAAAGCAAAGAGGAACCCTGGAAAAAGAGAGATAGATAAAGACAGAAAGAGAGAGAGAGAGAGAGAGAGGGGGTCAGTAGAGACCAGCTCTGCCCCTCTCTGTGTAGGGGTTAATGGGTGTTGAACTTGCCCATTACCCAGCTCAAGCTGAATTACCCCGCGAATGATGTTTGCATTAATATAATATATATGGAAATTTCAGCACTTAATTATGGCAGAGAGGCGAGGGCAGGGGGAGGGGGCTGATCATGTGTAAAATTGATTTGTGAGAGAAGCATTTGATAGAGCAACGAGGAAGAGGAAAGTGGAGTTTGATGGACAGCAGGAGGACTCAGGCAGAAAAAGTGCTGTCTTGGGAGAAAAAAAGGAAAAAAACTTTCTCCCCTTTTCCCTCGTTCCCATTATAAAATAAGGTGCATCAGCACTAAAAATATATTTTTCCCGCAATCTGTAGGTTGTGAATTTAAATTGACCATTCTTGGGAAAGAAGTGGAAAAAGAGTGGCAGAGTTTAGGAAGGAAGGATGGAGGAGAGATTGATAAACGAGTGGAATAACAGGGTGAGGCGGCGGGGTTGTCACCATCGCACCCTTTGAAATAAGCATGTGGTTTAATTACTCTCTTTCTTCCTCATCACTGTCTCATCCCTCACTTGAGTCTTTCCCATGAGCCAGAGGCCACGTGTGTGTGATGGAGAGGGGGAGTGTGTTGACAAACGTGTACATGAGAGTAAATTTAAGCACATGTGTTAGATCCCTGCTGATAGGCCCTTAGGCTCTGACCCACCTCTTTCATATATTTCAATTTAGTCTCTCTGTGTGTCAGGCCAGACTGCTGTAATACTGGATTCTGTAACACTGAAGGTCAATTAGCGTGTAACTGTGTGTGTGTGTGTTTATATTGATGTGTCAGCACAGCGTCTTGTCTCAGGCTTCACATGGTCCCTAACACGGTCCCCAATTTCTCCAAGAATTATTTCACAGACAGTAAGATCAAATAAGATTGAAGTTTTTATGCAATAGCTCAAACATGCATTCGGTTGTACCTTTAGTGTACATTTGACTTGTTTTTAATTTGTAGCATGTTACAGTAAGCACTGTACATTAGTAGGTGTAGTAGATTGCCTTTATTTAATTTTATAAATATAATTTCTGTTGCTTTATTTTTAAACCACAATCAGAAATGCATACAGTACATGCAATAAGCATACAAAACATGCAATAATTAAAGCAATACTCACCAGTCCTCATCATGACCATTGTACCCCTGCTAATAAATAACAAAACCTTTGTGAACGCAGACTGTGATGCTTCATTTCCCCCCGTCTCATCACGCCCCCCCACTCTCGTTTGTTCTCGCCCAGCAGAAAGCGTTCAAAGACACCAGTCAGTACGTGGTCGGGGAACTGGCGGCGCTGGAGAGCGAGCAGAGGCAGATCGACACGCGGGCCTCGCGCGTGGAGAAGCGTCTGCGCTATCTCATGGACACAGGTACGCCGCCCAATTACACTGTAAACAGTTTTGGCAAATTGAGCGTTCACAAACTCTTATGGAGTTTGGGAAGTGTGAATCTTTGAAGCCAGGATGTTGGGGCGGCAGCGGGGATATGAAAAGGGGCGGTGAGGATGCAGGAAGGCTCTCTGGGCCGCCGTGATAAGAGAGCCTTCATGGGAGCTGATAACTAGTGCTGATAGCGTCCGCCAGCCAGCCACTATTGAACAGCACCGCGCAGCCATGCGCAACAGAACCCCATATCTGGCCTTCAATGATATGCTGTAGGAGAGAGAGAGAGAGAGAGAGAGGAGGGCGGGCTGGAGAAAGGGGCATATGACAGAGGGGTAAAGGGTGAAGAGGCGAGAAGGAAAAAAGGGGAGGGGGTGGTGTTTGGGGGCTGGACCCAAAAGGAAATGTTGAAATAATGAAAGGCACATATTAATAGATACATGCGCTCGCTCTCTTTTGCGCTCGATCGCTCACTCGTCTCCTAGCGTATACAGGTATGAAAGGTTGTGGAACGATCTTTCAGGTGCAGATAGCATATAGCGATGGAACCTCAATAAGTAAAAACGGAGAATAGCGTCCCGGCATCCGGATGCCGATATAAAACAATCATTTGTCACAATGGGTTGCTTTGAGGAGTCACAGGTGAATAAAATGGAGGGAAAAATAGACGGCTGAATTTTTATGCTGCTTCATCACATTGAAACGATATCAACACGATCAGTTTTGCTCAACCTTCCATCTCTTTCTCTCTCTCTCTCACTTCACACTCACCTGGACCCTGTTAAAGTCAAAGCCATCGTGTCCGTTTGAAGTTTTTTTGTTGCTGTGAATGATACAGGGCTTGAATACCTTAGCAGGAGGAGAACCGAACCAAACGTTTCAGCGAGATTTACACACTCAGACAGAAATAAGAGGCGCAGTTACACACCAGACCCCGTGTATGAGTCTCACCTTAATGTGCTTACCTGGCTAAGCTAGTGCACGCATTTCAGCTCTGCAAACAGGTGAACGTTCTCAGTGCTGTCAGGTTCACAGACTATGTTCTGTCAACAGAGCTTAATTTATGCAGTATACTTCAACAAGTGACAGATGTGCAGTGAAGTTTCTACCTGCATAGGTGGGCATAGATACATAGGCATGCTTTAAGTTAATGTTAAACGAATAAGTTTTATTTCTGACCAAATATTTAACTTAATATTTTTGACTTTTTGACCTTATTTCTTAATTTTTTGGGGGGTGTATAAGAAGTAATTTGCATTAAAGTTTGTATATATTTTATATTACATATTTTTTTATATATGGATAGAGTAATATATAGATGAGTATGTACGAATAGATGAATACGTAGTTATAGTTTAGTAATAGTTATATGTTTAAAAACTACTCCTGATATCGCCCTCCCCCCTCATTATACACTCTGCCTTAGTCTGCTGGTTTTTTGCATTTGTTTCCCAGATGAATTCACAGTAATTGGGCTGGTTAATTTATTTACTGTGTGCAGTTCACAGCACATTAAAGAATGGAGATAATTGAACACGAATTGTCAAGTGTCTTCTGATATCAGGCGTATTACAGAAGGGAATGCGTATAAAACTCTATTTCCATGCAACCATTGTTTATGGTAATTAAGTACACAGATGTATTCCTTGGTTGCCTTCCAAGCTTATGGCGGCTGCCATTGTTGTCTTCTATTAATATGTAATCAGTAAATAGTTTAATTTTCTAATCTGCAGTTGGAGAATTCACTTTCTAACAGCTCTTAATTATGGCAGAGCCCTAATGATGCAGCTGCTGATGGGCTAGAGGACCGTTAACAGAACGCCAGGCGCTCGGGGGAACAGCCCGGCCTGCAGTGGCTCCTGCCTAATGAACTTGTTATTCCTCACACCAGAGGGAGCAGTGTCCTGCACACACACACACACTCTTGCCAAGAGCTCAGCCATCACCTCTGTTAGCCACATCCCCGGAATTATGTCTAAATATGTTATTGTCACCCAGATTTTCCAAACATATCAATTTTGAAAGCATTGCGAAAGAGGAGAGGCATTCACATGCTCGCCATTCTGTCCGGAGCACAATGCCCTCCCGAATCGCATTGAAATTTTTCTGTGCGTGGCATTGAAACGTTGTGTGAACGTTATCTTGGCGGCTTTTGATATCCCGCAACCCTCTGAATGCATCTGCCTGACATCTGTTCGGCATGCATTTATGCACACATATGATTTTCAAATTGCTGTATAACCTGCGACAAAGAACGCAATTATGAAAATAATGGCATTTAAAGACGCTCCAAGACCCACACACCTACAGAGTTCTCGATAAGAGATTTTAAAAAAGCACAGAGAGAAGAATGAGTTTAAGGTGAGATTAACATATGTTTAAAAATTGCACTCGAGTCTGATAAGATTGACACAGGTTTTATTGCATGCTAATCCTTCCTCTTTTGCTCTGCCGCGGTCACAGAAATTCATACAAGACGGATATCATCAGCTTAATGTAGTTTACAGACAAGCCATCGTGCTCCACACTGGAAAAAAAGACATGCTGGTGTTAAAACAAACCCGGAATGTTTGTTTCAGTCAGGCAGACGTGGTCGTTTTCGTCTGTGGTTCTCGCAAGCGTTTCATATTTTTTTATTTTAGACTAAAAACGTCAACCATTTTTGTTCGTTTAATTCCTTTTTCCCCCCTCAGTTTTCCCACATTAATTCTTCGTGCCCACATTCCAAGGCAGCGGTGGCCATGCAGAAATAATTGCTCGAGTGTCTGCGTTTATAGATCTCAGCTCCGCCAAGATCGAAATGGAATTGCTTGTGTGGCTAAGGCAACATGCTTGTAACCAGCCCCTTAGTTTGACTAAAGATTTAAGCTTGGCTACGTGAGTCGCATTGGGAAATGGTCTTCGAGCTCAGACAACAGCTAACAGCTAACACAGCTTTAAGTATATTATCAGGCAAGTTCTTTCAGAAACGTATTGCTAAAGAAGCTTAACATTAATTATTGTAACTTTGGGAAGATTACATCCACAGCATGCTTGTAAGCGGTGGCGTACTCCTCTTGACCTCCTATGAAAGAGCTTAAAGACACTAGAATGGCATTTCAGCAGCATTAATAGGATAACCAGTATAATCTTTCCACAGTAAGAGAAGGAAAAGTGTTTAGAACATAATACTCGCCCCGGTTCTGTAGGTTTTGTGACGTCTCCTGCAATCGGAACGCACCGGTTAATATCGGCGTAGTCGTAAACTCTTTCTCTCTCTCCGCTGTTCTCTTTCTTTTGTACTTTCTCTCTTTCTCCCTCTGAGTCCTATTCTTTCTATTCCCTGGTATTTGCATGCTAGTTCGGTACCTTGTCCACTAATTTTAAAGACCAAAGACCTCGTTTAGCCTTCCTGCCAGGCGCGCGCGGTGAGCGGCGGAAAGTAAGCCCGGAGACAAATACAGGAATTCGGCTCATGAGGATGGCTTTTATCGGCACGACCAAAGGCCAGCAGAGGATCAGGAAGGTGGCCGCCTATTCAGGTTTAGTGACGGACTGTGTGCTCGACTTCAAGAGCTAGTTAACATCAGAATGGTCCATTTTCAGCTACTGGCTTTTTTGGCCTTTGTTCCCTCCCATAGTTTTAATTCTCGCCGGACTATTACGTGCACATAATTTCTGTGACATGATCTAGCTACCTCAGATAAACACTATAGACCATTCGCATCAAATTGTAAGGCATTAATGTAAAAAAAGTATGGAATTTCTTACTATTAAACCAGTCCGGTTTATTAAAGTCCGGTTTGTGATAGGAAAAAAAAGCCTTAACATCAGCCACATGTAATCTCTGAGGCCGTTTAAACGTTCGGGAGGCAAAAACAATTTAATTAGTTTAGTTGCATTGACTTCACATTGAATCCCCCAACCAGCAACACCCCCCCCCCCTCCAAAAGCTTTTCCCAGATGTGAAGAGGGTTTTTTTGGTCTGGTGTCAGGCTTTCAAACATTCTTTAACAGTTGGATGAAAGGGGATTTTAAGGAAGATTAGAGAACGGGATCCTCCAGGCATTGTCTGGGAATCTTAAGATAAAACGCACGGGGTGGATAGTGTCTTGGGGGGGAGGGTTTGTTGGTTGCTGGAGATAGGGCCTGCATTGAGAGACATGTAATTTAGATTTTTATAACGGCACGGAAATTACGAAGAGCTGCCTTATGCGCGGCTCCCTCTCTACACCGTCGTTTGTTTTCTTTTTTGTTATGCTTTTATCCCCCCATGCGTTTTGCAGTGGCCTTGCTGTCCTCTAAATTGTTGGTGTGAAGTTAA
Organism: Botia almorhae; assembly: GCA_036877575.1. NCBI lineage: Eukaryota > Metazoa > Chordata > Actinopteri > Cypriniformes > Botiidae > Botia > Botia almorhae. The sequence continues at coordinate 13,525 of JAZGTJ010001936.1, forward strand.
GTTAAACGCTGCTACATGTGGCATTGCAGGCAGGCAGTGATATGCCTGATTAACATTTTCAAAAGGGGCACAATGATGGCGCTTATTATAATCTCCCCTTTATTGAAGCATCTTGAGGCCTTTTCATCTCTCCCTCTCTTTGACTGCCGTTCCAGTAAGACCCAGCCAAACGCAGCTAGTGCCATGCCACCGCGGCACCATGCGCACAGAAAAACACAGAGCCGCTACTCCACAAAACCAGCCAAGACCTCAATGATCTGCGGATTTTTTTTTAGTTTTTTGTGGTATTTTTGTGGCACTAGAGTATCTGTCTGTCTGTATTTTGTATTCTGTACTTTGTCTTTAATGTAAAGGAGAGGGGAATGGGATTGGTACGTGACGCGAGCCAGATTCAAACTTGCATCGTGAGCACAAGAGCCCATTGACCCATTGTGACATTTTTAAATTCAGTTTTAAAATTCATTTTTTTATTATTATCATTATTATTGTTGTAGTTGTTATTATTGTTATTGTTGTTGTTATTATTAAAATTCTCAACATATTTGGACTATTAACAAATATGTCATTGGTAAATTTGTTTATAATTTTATTTGATTAGGTTATTTTTTCTCTTTAATCTGGAAGTTTTCTTCGTGAAAGGCTTACCAAAACAGTTTGTGTGTGTGCAGGACTGTGTTTGCATAATTGATCATTATTTGGTTTACAAATTGTCTCCTGACTACATAATTGAATTTCAGTCATGCACTTAATTAATAGACCTTTTCATATGGAAACTGATTAAGACACACTTTACAATTAAGTGTAATGACGTGGTGTTGGCCCGTAATTAGGGGCATTCACATGCTAACAGTCCTGCTATGCTAGCCCGGTTGTTGTTCATTTCCCTTTGTATGGGCCTCTTTAGGCTACACATTCCTCCAACGTACTACCTGAACCTTATCAGCACACAGCCTCTCTCCCCAGTCCACCTTTAGCATGCTAAAACACGCTAACGACACCCAAAACAGCTCATTTGAGCTAATGGAAATGACCATTTAAATGCTATTGTTCTGCTGTTAGCCGCTTAGCAGAGATGAAGAGATAGCAGGGGAAGACACTTTTACAGTTACTTTAGGGAGGAGACTCATTATCAATTTGTCCTTAAGCAAACCTGAAGAGAGAAAGAGAGAAAAAACGGGAGGGTTAGAGGGGGGAGAAAAGAAAACGCCAGAATCCACAATGCAGATGTGTGGCGGGCGGCTAATAGTGTTAGCACATCCATTACTCTCCTCAGCTTAATTCATTAAGCAAATTGGGCGGGAACCGTATTGGCCTTGTTGAAATACGTGCAATATGACACTGCTCAAATTTGTTCTAACACATGGCCCGGGGAGACGAGCCGTCCGCTCTAATGGGGGAGGAGGGGCAAATTATGCAAAGGCACACCGCAGGAGGGAAGTAACTACAACGGAGAGGGAGCAGAACACCTCCGCTCTGTACTAGCCTCATTTTCCTCAACTCCAAGCTGTGCCACATTCTTTGTCTTCTCGTGCTTGTGCCTTTTGGCCTTAAGGTTTTTAGTCTTTTAGCAAGGGAGCTTATGTAGTGTTAGCTTATTATATATCATTACATAGTCTTCCTGTAGTACTGGTAGAGCTTGCAACGGCACCGTCGACGGTTCAGTTCCCAGGGCGTACTCATAAATGTATACCGTAAACGCACTGCGAAGTTGTTTTGGATAAAAGCGTTTGTCGAATTGATAAATGTCAATGTAAACACGTTACACAGTCTTGAGCTGGCACATGCATCAAATTACGATAACGGCAACTTTTGACGGTTGCACAATAGGCTCCAAATCCTGCGTTAGATGCGTTTCACTCTTCACAGGTGTTTACGCAGAAGTTGCCATTTGCTTGGAAGACAGATAAAGCAAATAAAGCAAATAAAAGCAAATCATATATTAGTAAGGAAAACATTCTGCTGGTGTGGACGGGTACTTGCTGCTCGTGCTCATTTGTCGTCTCTACAGGTAGCCATTCCAGCGTCTCTCAGGGTTTATTGTGAATTTAAACAGTGTTGCTTGAGCTCTGATAACCCCCTAGAATTTCACACCTTAGTCTGTAAACAAATGGTTAATGCAGGTCCTAAATAGATGAGATAACAGAGGTGCTCTTAAACAGCTACAACCTGCACTTACCACACATTAACGTCAGCACTGCCTCCTTCATTAATGCTCGTTTAAATACTAACCATGACTCATATTGACCTGTTGTTTGTTGCTGTAATCTCAGGCACTTAGATGCTTAATGTGGTAGATGTTGGTGGGTTTAGATGACACATGAAAATGGTAGATGTAGATGTTCATTCAGGTTTTTTTAACTTTTTTTCTCTCCCTTTTCCCTCCTTTTTGACAAGTAAGGCCACCCAGCAGAAAACAACTAATGCAAAACTAATTAAACCTTTTATATTAAATTACAAACTTGTTTCTTAAAGGCACACTGTCTATAGTGTCTAATATGTTGTTTTTGTAGCATATAAAATATTATATATAATATTATTTTTGTGAGAAAGTACACAAAGAGTGTTTCAGCAGAACATCGGTTGGGTGCAGTCAACTTTACGCGGTTAGTTGTGTTTCAAGGAGGAGCAAAAGATTTTCCATTTGGCTGTGTGGAGATTTTAAGAAGCTTCATGGAATCACAGATACATATGTATGTGCTCAGAGCTCCCTCCTGGAAGGCACCTTTTTACATGTACATGTCCACTGGGGCACCAACCCTATCACCCCTGCAAACAAACCTCCCCTCGGTCAGCTAATCAGTACCTCCGCTAGATGCATTGTGACATTATGCAAATGTATTTACATTGGAATAGGAGAATCAGGGGATCCTAAACTCAGGCATCGAAGTTGAAGAAAGAGAATACCCAAGGCCAACAAATAAATGAAAGTTTGCTCAAATCCGTGAGATAATGGGTTCTGTGTTCAGACTTACCACAGTGGAGAGATAAACACAGGGATTACTTGGGGGTTTTGCATCAGTTGTTTTCTGCTGGGTGGCCTTACTTGTCAAAAAGGGGGGAAAAGGGGAGAGAAAGAGAATGTAAAAAAAAAAACGTTTAACGCAAGGACGTTCACATGGCACATTGAGAAAAGAAGTACCGCTAATTCCATCAAAGCCGAAGAAATCGCCCATTAATTTATGCCGCTCTCTCCCTCCCCCGTAGCTATTGTTGTGCGGGTTGTTGATCATTTCGGTAACATCTGGTCATTCTTTGACTCTTTTGGAGGCCAGCAGCATCAACAAAACGACCCCCGTTAACATGGCGGAAAAACTGGTGCATTTTGCTCCTGTTATTGTTTTGTTGGTGAGAACAGAGACTCCAGTGATACTGTTTTATTTAGAGTTTTACCTACTCTGTTAATGTTCTCACGCCAAGAATCGATATTTTTAGTTACATTTTTTTAGACAAAGAGCATATAAAAACAAGACAAACAAGTAACGAATAGATGCAACAAGCCACTGTTGGTAACTTGTTGGTAGTATTTAATAGCAAGCGTCTATTTTCCTACTTAGTTCCTCTTTAGAACGTCAATAAAGTGTTAGGTGCACAGTGGACAATGCTTGTTAATATATATTTGGAAAGATGGAGAGATTCAGTGTTTGAATCAAAGGCTTTGTGGAGAAACAGATTATGACTTCCATGGTGACTCCTTCCAGCTTTGGGGAAATGAGCTGTTGACATTTTTCAGGGTCATCATCCAAGATAGCAGGCCAACCAGCAGGATTTACCTGATAAACCCATCCAGCTAGACCTTTATCCATTTCACTACGACTAGGAAAGGCAGGGGTGAGATGGAAAGGGGCGGAAGTTAACAGTGACGATTTGCTCTTTCCAGTAAAGCTTGAAGCATTTAGCCAATGTGGATATTATAATTTTAATATAGATCAAACCACTGTAAAGGGGGTGGCATATATAGCATAACGCACATATGTATTTCTTAATAAACAGTGTACATTATGAAATTGCATGCTTTTAAATTTTAAGTAGAGGCCAACATTTCTTGGATAGCTATTGCTGACTTTCCACCAGTGGTTTTAAACTTTCAAATGGTGCATAACTTTAACAGTAACACAAACTTTGACGATCTACCTAACACCTCAAAGCCATTAGACTGCTACCTTTATCTGTTGTGTCCAAAATAACTGTTTGCTATCATATAAATTAGGCAGAATACAGAACTGTCAGTTGTAGTTATATCAAACACAATAAGGTAACTTATTGTTGTTTATGGTTGTAATTTGTGTCGATAAACTTAATGTTAGTGTGTTTTGTCCAGTTTTTTATTTTTTATTTTGCATATTTAGGTCTGTTGAACTATGGACCACTGTTATAGAATCGCTGCTTTAAAGTAAAATTGGTCTATGGGACATTAGTTTCTAGTATATGGAATGGCTAAAAGTGGATTCAAGGCTTGTTTGATAGGGACTTTTTGAAGAAGAATCATTTACCTTCTCTGTCATCTCACCAAGAGCATCATCTTCACACATGAAGCCTACATCTGACAATGTCTTGAGTCCTCTCCACCTTGGTCAAAATAATTTTTTTCCCATAATTCCCCTGTGTAACCTGGGGCTAGCACAGCTCCCCGCGGTGAGCTAGACCCAGAGGAAAGACAAAAGCACAATGAAACTGGGAGCTTACCACCAACCGCTCTCACTGAAGCTCTGGAGTAGGGCCTGCTATACAGCACTGCCTCTCCAGTTCTGTCCCAATGCTAATGAGCCGACTCTGATCTTTCCTCTGCTTCCCGTGTTTTCAACATCTTCAAGGACCACATGGCGCTAGCAAAATAAAGACAACCAAATGAGAATTTTTAACGCTTTTTGTGTCAGCGACTCGGCGCCTTTCAGCCCGCTCACTCATTTTATATTCCCCCCGAGAAAGAAAGGAGAGAATAAAGAAGAAAAGAAAAAAGGTAAAATGTGCAACAAGGAGTTGGAGGTGCTGGAGGAAAGGGGGAGGTGTCACTAGCATTCCTCCTCTGAGTTATCGCTGAGGATCAAATGATATCTAAATCACCCCAAAAATGAAATGACACGACCTCAGAATTCTCGCTTCGCACATTGGTGAGAAATCCAGCTCCCGTAATTAAATGTATGTGACAAATAACAGTGAGTGATATCTTGGAGCTTCATAATATCACTGACAGCTTCCAAACAACAGGCAACAGATAAAGGGTGAAAGAGGGCCCGAGACTAACAGAGACTCCTGCCGGCTGTTCACACACTCCTTTTTAATAGCTGCGTTCTCTATACAGAGGCACAGGGCAGTACCTCGCATTAGTGCTACAGACCGCTAGTTAATAGGATGATGTCTTTTAGCTTTTGTTATGAGATTATTAACCGGGATAGGTTTCTGCTCTCATCCCAGCCGCTGCTCTCAGGGCCTGTTGAGCACAAGTGGTAAAGTATGGCGTCCACACATTGTGTCGTGCTTGTATGGTAAAAGGCTTTTAATGAAACACCTTTCGGAGGGCTTCACCAGGTGATCTTTTTTTTACCGCTCTCGTCTGCCACTCACCCCGCTTTAATTACCTGAAGTACTCCGCTTTTTCCAAAGGCCCTTGATTCAACGCCCCATGTTCAATGCGCCCAAAAGCAGGCTTAAAGTGGGTGATAGAGGGAAATGATAGTATTTGTCAAAATAAGAATGAGAGGAGGAGGAGAGGACCTCTGGCCCCAGCGTTTCACCCCGAAGGTCATATTACAATAAGAGTTTTGTCATTTTTTTAATTTTGGTCCCCTTTGTATTTTGTGCTAAGATTATACATAAGATCCATAAGATATATATCTGTGTACATCTGTGTGTGGCCTGTGTTGGCAAAATGAGCAAAGTTTCACAAATTTGTTCTTGTAGTTTTCACATTTTCCATCCTTAAAAATGATGTATGATTGTTTAGAATAAAACAAAAAATAAAAAGAGCATTTTTTATGGATTATTAAAACAAAGGAAATATTTAGGAAGGTGCACCTCCCAGAAAACGTGCAATAAAGATAATTTTAGATGTTGAGCTGCTATTTGGAGCATTGGGATAGCTAGATCAGGGCTTAATAAAGTCATTTTTGTGAAAGCCTCAAATTAGATTAAAATAAAAAAATGTTTACTTATTTTGCCTGTAGCTTGTATTTAGCCCCTGCTCATTTTGACTCTTTTTGCCAGCACAGGTCATATTTGTGGTTAATTTTTATTTTAATAATTGCATAGTTACCTTTACTCAACTGTTGATTACATTTGATCAAACATTTTTAGATTATCTCCATCCTTAATTATATTTCATACATTTTTCAGCATTTATTGGTTGCTATACGTTATTGCTTATATGTCATCCTCATCCGCAAAAATCACAATTTTGCATGGAGATATTTCCTCCATCAAACATCCTTCCTCCCTGTTTTCCACACTTCTGTCATTTTGCATTATTATTTGGCCCGAGCGGTATTGTGAAGAGGCTGTAATTGTTGTTTTGTAATGTAAACTGCCTGTCCTGGCTGTTATGCTCATCGTGAAGTTGAGATAGTGGACAGGCGGTGTAGGGATTAAGCGGCAAGGAATGGACAACACTAGCTGATAGTCTGTCAGTCTGTGATAATGTTTATTGATTAAAAAGGAGGGGGGCATACAAACACAGTTTAATAGAGTAGAGGGCTGTGGACAGAGATGAACGTATTTGTGATTCCTGGTGCTCAAGTCAGAAAGACACAAGAAAATTCATATAGTCTCAGCTGTTTCTCTTAAGCCCGTGTCAAAGAGAAATAATAAATAAATTACATTATTTAAAACTGAAACTATGTTGTTTTAAACGCCAATGTTTGCAGAAATAAGGGTTAGTAGGTGAAAACTACATTCCAGTTAAAAGGTACAAACAAACGTTTTATCTATATTGAATAACGTTGGAAATCTATTACGTGGCAATTGTTTGTTTTGTTCTTGCCGCATCAGGCATGAAGTGAGAGGTGTCTGCTGTTAGCTGGGGGACCGGGGTTGTTTGTAGAGGGCTGTTTGTGTTAACTGCGCTAAAGGGGGCGTGTGACAGTGAAGTATTAAGGTACAGCCTATCTTCAGTCAGCCCCTCACAAAACGTTCAAACAATTACACGAAAGCGTGTATGATAACAGTGTATGTATAAGACTTTTCTGTCATTAAGAGGGACTTTTGCGATCGTGGTTTCTCTGCTGCAGGTTCAGTGTCAGTCTGCCCTGCTTATAAAATGTTTCACATAAGCCGCAAAGCAAGCAGACGAAGGTCAATAATACCGCCGGTGGTTGAAAACCATTAGTGGTGGGGCGTCGAGACTCTTTGCGAGGAATTAAATTGTAATCTGCTGTTGCTGATCATGTTCCATTAACACAAATATGTCAGCGTTGTGATAATGAAGCGATAATGTATTTCCCTAAACATACACACAACATCTGAAAGCATTGCTGATAATTCATATATTATAAATGTTGTTGTCCTGTCGCCCTCTAAAAAGGATTTAATTTTACAGTTATTTATATCAGTTTTAATAGTATTTCCGGTGTTTCAATAATACACTTACAATGGTTTAATTATATCAACATTTTCGCTGTGTACAATTTTGTGCTATTTGAAATGAATTACGCCTTTGCATTTCGGAAAGCCTTTATTAGAGTAACTCAAATGTCTTGAGGATCGGTGTGTTTTCTACACATCTCTTGTTGCTCTTTCAGTCTCTTGGTCATCTTAAGAGGCCGATCCTCAGATAAATAGCAAACAGGGGAAAAGGTTAGTGGTTAACTAGGTTTAAACAAGAGAAAATGTGTTCGGTCTGTTTTGAAACTAGTGATGGGCGTCTTAAAGGACAATGGCCAGGGCTTTACCCTGAGATTAGGTATTGTGGTTAAAGCTAAACTACCTTCCATCAGAGCGGCGCAAGGCGAGCGCGGCCCTTTTAGCCCACGCTAACAAGACTTCTCCACATTTCAGACGCACTCAGAGTAATTAAATCAATCCTTTTGTACGCGCCGCTCCCTCCTTCAGTGACGAGAGAAGATCTGATTATTGGCCTTCATGCATATTCAAAAAGACTCCCTGACTGGGCCTTAATGAGCTTCCTCTCAATCGCACAAAACCTTGTTCATCTTGTTCTAGCGTTTTTTACTTATTTTATATTTGTCTCTCTCTCCCTTACATTTTAACTTCCGACCAAAAATCAAACAATGCATCCAGACGCAGAAAGTGAACGAGTGAGGGAGCGTCAACACACTTAAATGGTAAATGTTCAAAAAAGGGGACTGAGTGGTGGACGAGTGCAGATCTTCCCCTTCAAACTCCGATAGACAAATTGGATTACGGGGTATTGGATTAAACAGAAAACGGGTGGATAAGAAATGAGACGAGCTTGCTGCGATCACAGGGTTTAATATATTTCTTTTCTGTTTTCTTTTCTTCGTGGCCTCTTCTCTCCACCCCCAGCCTGTGTGTGTTTTTTTTTCCTTTAGTAAAGACACACAGCTCTTAGCAGGACTCGGGATTAATTTGTAATTGTTCTGGTTTCTTAATGCTTTAGAAAGATTTTTATCTAAATCAAATGAGGGGGAATTTTGTAATTAAACAAAATGCCAAGCAAATCAATCCCCCTGTTGTGGAGGTTTGCTTCAGAGTTATTTAGTTTTTATCATTCTGTAAATATCTAAATAAGCTTCTAATTTAAAAAGAAAAATACAACCTTAAAATAACAATTAATTTGCTGTTTACAGCATTTCGCCTAATTACGTCCTTTGAAAATCAAAAACAATCTCTGCTCATATTGGACAACTTTGGAAGATCTAGTAGGCTTATGTTTACACACTTATTTAATTGATATTTTGGAAACATCACAGTCATGCCTGGAGCTAAATATTTTTGTGGTATATTTGTCAAATTACCACCGATTATAATTGAACAGGTTAATAGACGCTTGGTGTAGTTTAAGCTATATTACTAAATTAATACATATTTACAGAACTCATTTGGGTGTCTTTGGCTTTGTGTGTGCTGTAGCTGTTTGTAAATAATCAGTAAGGTTAGCAGGAAAGAGGGGAAGATTGTGAAATAAGTGAGGATTTCATTAATTCTATCTGGTTTGAATGCAACAGTGGCAAGATGACTATCTTAATCTGATTTGGCTACAGACGCCAGATCACCCTGCCATGGACGCAGGCCCTCAGGCCCAGCAGACGAGCCTGTAGCCCTTGTCCTCTGCCTTGTGCACATATGTGTGAACTGTGGGGTGTGTATACGTTTCAGTATTTTCAGTTACGGTGAAACTTATTCTTAAGAAAGAAGGTTTTGGGAGTGATCGGGGTAAACTAGAGAAGCAGGTTCTGTTTTTTTCTAATTATAATATTCTGGATAAAAGCTATTTGTAAATGGTGATACTGTCAAAAGATGTTTATTGAAATGAAATGTTATTAAAATAAATTTTGTAGTTATTGCTTATTTAAAAATGAAAAAATGTTTAAAACATGAATACTGCACATAAATGGACTTTTGAAAAAACAAATATGTTGTCTAGATATTTTCAGTTTAACAGTGCATAAATGCACACTTCATTTGAAAAGAAAAATTAGCTTAGCATTTTTAATTGTGAGATTATATGGTCTAAAATTATAGAATTAATTGAAGTCCTATAATAAAAAAAAGAAAAGAAAAAGGCAAAAAAGGCACAAAAAAAAGCTTAAAGCATTTTTACATTTTTTGGACATCGGTTGTTTGGGACGCCCCCAGCAAAGGTCAGAGTTTAAGTGTTGGCACTGTAGAGTGTGTATGAAAGTGTGTGTGCTGTTTGTTTTAGTGGTAAAGCGAGGACTACTTTCATGCTGTCACTACTCTCTCACTGCAGAAGCTCAGGCGACGGCCTCCGGGATGTGTCTCCTAATCCGCCATTCCCCTACAATGTCACACAAGCTTAATATTACCATTTATTATTTGCTTGTTTCATTTGACTGTGCGTCGCTACAATGACCTGTCACTGCGCACTTTATCCCTTCCGAGCTGCACTATTTAAAAGTTGACTACAATAATCCAAAAGCTTGATTCCTAAATCCCGGACCCCCTTTTTCCCCCTCTACTGCGTTGTCGTCAAATACAAAATTTCACACATCTGGCACAGGCAGAGAACGGCTCCTCTGGTGGAGGCCCGGGGAGTTTCGGGGGTGTGAGTGACGGAGCCGTCGGCTCTCTGGGGGCCGCCGCTGGCTTTGTTGTGGCTAGCGGATTTGTCTCTCTCACATGACCGGCGTCACAGTCACATGGTGCCAAGCAACAGCGTGATGGAAAAGATCCGAAGCCGAGTTCCCACATCAGACTCTTATTGAAGATCCCCAGTCTTATCACCCCCCACCCCCCCCACCCCCCCGTCCTCCTGGTAATGGCTTTGTGTACACAGACACATGCTCTGTCATATTGCTCCTCTATAAAACGGTCAGTTCCGGTCCTGGATGCTGATTGGTTAATACAACATTCAAGTCGTGCTAAAATAGTAACAGTGACACCTTTTTAAGATATCACTGTGCAGAACTGTTAGTCGATTCTCTGTTGCACAGCGACATTTTGTCATGATGTATTTTTTTAGCACCTAATGAATTTTTTAAAATAAATTAAAGTTTATTTAAAACTTTAGTCCTTTAATTTTTTGCAGTTTTATTATATATATATATATATATATAATCTAAATCTTGTGTATATAATATATTGTGAATATAATCACAGCTGAACATACAACAGTCGATGACCAAGCTGTGTTTTTGAGTTTTACATCTTCCTGGAAAAAGACACTAAACACAGTTGATTGTTAAAAAAAAATATGGCGGTTTTGTACACGGTTAAGTGCACTTAAAGGTCATCAAAGATCTCTCTACTGCATGCATTTATTGAATGATGTGGCGGTGTACATCTCATCTTCACACACTAAATCGACAGAAGTCATCAGTTAAACGAGAGAGCGTGTTTGTGGACAGATGCTAATTCTGTTGTTGATGCTGTCACGAACAGACAGGTATCACAGGGCCATTGAGTAGGTGATGTGATTACATAAGCTTAAAGGATCTTTCATCTTTTCTCATCTTTCATCCCTCTTCAAAGACATCATTAGTGTCACAAAAATGCTCAGAATACTGACATCAGAGTCATACTTTCCGAGCCCACTTAACCGGTTTACCCCACTGCTGACTCCAAGTCCACACTACTAAACGTCATAGTGTCTGTTATCCTTTTCTTATCCACTAAAGTCAAATGAAGTTTTGAATCATGATGGCATCACATGGGCAGACCAAACTCTCCAAAACCCATGAGCAGAATCTGATTTTGACCCTAATGATAAGATGTTGCTTTCTTTGCTTTGATCTTTGATATAAAAACTATATGTGCATAAAACTTTGCAGTTATATATACACACTTACTTGCATTGACTTTGAACAGTGGATTCTTAGCCTGAGAATTAGGTTCATTAACACGCCTGTTTTTTGTGGAGTTTCTTTCCCACCCCTGTCTGTCAAACACTCGGCCCTTGAGCAATGGGCGGAGCCTCACCTGCATTTTCCGACTGTGTAAGTTTGGCATCTGGACATGTAAGCCTAAGGCACAGGACATGTTCATTTCGAGCACGGTGGATCTGCAGTCGCTGGAGTTTTGAGACCTATTTGAGACCAAAATTAAAGTCGCCATGAAACGGATCTTGTGACTGTCTCTTCTTCCCTGTGGTAGCGCATTTCCGAGTGAAGCTGCTTCTGCTTCTGAGGAAAAAAAAACAGGACAGGACTTAATTTTATTCTTTAGGAATTGATGGGATTGTTAAATGCTGAAGGGTAAGAAACCGCCTGGCTATTGGAGAGTCAATATAGTCCCGCCCTCATGACAAGATGTCATTATGAGATGTTATTTTGTGGGGGAGGTTCGTGTTTATGATGAAAGATTATGAGGTCATATGAATTTTGAAAAGATAATGAGGTGCTAGGATAAATAATTTATAATAAATAACTGCAATATTCCCCCCAACAAAAATTAAGTACATTTTGATTTCATGGTGACTTTAACCAGCCTGCATTAATCCTTCCCCTAATCCAGAGGCCTTTCTGTTTTATTGACAATAAAAGTTGTGTTGTGTCTAATATTCAGGTACCGAACACACATCTGGATGGCTTCCTAGCGCGCGTCAGTCTGTGCTGTTGAGAAAAGCCTGTCAGATAATCTCATTTGCTGCACTTTGTACTCGGAGGGGGTGTGAGAAAAGTGCTTAGCAGTGCCAGAGGAAGTCAGTCAGGAGACTGTGTATTTCTGCTGCAAAGGGCCATAATGAAGCTGAGTGAAATAGTGGTATTGAGTCACAGAGGTGGAGACTCACTATAACTGGTAGGATCTTGAATGCTCAGGTAGTCCATTTTACACATCTGGGGAAAGTTCTGTTGTTTGTTTGTCAGTGCAAAAGTGCATGTACACTCTTATCCAAAAGTGACTTCAAGGTATACATTTTATCGTTATGTGTGTTCCTTGGGAATCGAACCCACAACCATGCAATGCTCTACCAACTGAGCTATTGGAACAGCTTATTCAATATTGTATTATATGTGCTAAGGTGTGTGTGTGTGTGTGTGTGTGTGTGTGTGTGTGTGTGTGTGTTTTCAGGCAATAACAAAGAAGAGGAGGAGGCCATGATGCAGGAATGGTTCACACTGGTCAACAAGAAGAACGCTCTGATTCGCAGACAGAACCAGCTGTCTCTGCTGTGAGTTCACATCTGTCCTTCTCTCTGTCTGCTGCACTCACCATCAGAGACAGTTGATCTTTAAGCACACCCACACCTATAATATGTTGAGACTCGTACTTGAAATGATTTTCTCAGGGGACTTGAGCCCAGTCAGAAGGTCGGGCCCCTCATTCACTTCCATCCCTCCCCCGACGGCCCTCCACCGCAAAACTGACAAAACCCCATATCAGAGCGGACGCGTCTGCAATAATGTGATTTCAAAGACTGTATTATTCCACCCATTATGAGAATTGGATCGACCCAAAAATTGAAATAAATGACTCGCCATCTAAATAGCAATTCATTCACCTAACAGAGGACGTCATTGTGGCAAAAACGGACATTATTTACCCTCTTTTTAACTGCCTTCAGTTATTTTTTTTCTCTGCAAAGATGATAATGTTAATTTTTTAAACCTTTCATCATTTCTTTAAAAGTGAGAATGAGATGTATAAAAATCTGGGCAGCTGTTCATTCTGCACAGAGAGCGAGCGAGAGAGAGAGAGAGAGAAGAAAGAGTTTCAAAGCTCTCACAAATGACAGATTGAAGTATTCTAATCACATTATATCACTGCGAAAGGGCTTTTTAAGTGCTCAATTAAAAGGGCCTTGATAATTTCTTTCTTTCATTTCATTTCAGTCACTGAACAGGCTGTGAAGGACAAATTCTATTAGGGACAGAGTTAGCTCATTTCCAATACATTTGAAAGTGGCCAAATTTAATTTGGTGCTTGATACCCCACCCACCAGTTTCCCCGCCAACATTTCTTTACCCGTTTCTCATCCAAGCGGCCCGTGTGTTCCGGTTTGTGTATCACTTATTTGCAGTAGATTAATGTGAGGTAGGGAAGGTGCTGGCGAGTTCACGAATCAATGTTTATTAAAGGTTTCTTTAAGTGTTTAATGATTTAGTAATTAACATATTGATGAACTTTTACAACTTGCCCAGGGAGAAGGAACACGATCTGGAGAGACGCTTTGAGCTGCTGAACCGAGAACTGAGGGCAATGCTGGCAATTGAAGGTAAGAGGGAATGAAAGGGGGATTCAGGGGGTGATTTCGAGAGCCGCTCTGTGAAAGACAAAGATCCTCTCCTGCTTAATTAAACCTGCCCGCGACTCGCTCTTTGACACCTCAGCCATCGTCCGCCCACTGCACACTGTTTTGAAAACGCCAATGATTGTTTTAATGCCCTCAGAGAGATTACTTTACTTTTAACCCATTCTGCCTCAGATTAGACACAATATATGTGGTAGACATGATTCGGTCTAAAAATTCAAAATGTTGAACTCAAGTCACATAATTAATGTTACATAATTAAAAATCTCTGCAGGACGCAGTCGCATTTATAAGCTTTTCGAGTGTGTGTTATACAGACAGGTAAGGAAGGTAAAAATAAAGCCTATTGTGTGGTATCAAAGTTGTCTGGTTAACTTTAATCCCTTTGGCTGTGTCCTCTTTCGCAAAATGAACCTTTTACAATCAATGCTAATTGATTTTACAATTCGATGGTGACCCTCTCACCCCTTGGCTAGCCATGGTAATTTCTTTCTGCACCTGATAAGCTAGCTGATCCATCATAAATCAATTCTAATTAGTTAGAAGAGGTTGACAGTGGACATGAATAGCCAAGCAGAGAGCAAAGCTCCCCGAACGCTTTTATTGCGATGACACGATTGGCCTGGCAAAGATCTGGTGTTCCACGGCCTCATCCTCGTTCTTGCTTTAAGGGCTCAGGGCACAAGTTTAGAAAGCTCTGATGCAGATCAACACACTTTAGATGTTTCTTTTTCTCATTTCAGTTCCTCACAAAGCATTTCTCCTCGCAGAGCGCCGCGGCGATACCGAACGCTAAATGCTGAGGAGATAACAGGAACTTAGGCTAATAATGTTCAGTGCATCTCCAATGTTGAGGTGCCTCTGCCTTGTGTCCACTTATCAGCTAACACGTTCTGAAAACAGGAAATGGAGTGACTTCCAAATATTGGTCTTGGATGTGCAAGGGCCTGTCCACAGTGGTAATTCAGTCCCTGCTGCTTGTAACGGTCATATCAGTCCAGACACTGCTACCTGTTGAATTATCACACTCTCTCTCACTTTATCTCCATTGCTTCCTCTCTCTCTCTCTCTCTTCTCCCATGAGGCTCAGTACTTGGCATTCAGAGTCAGGGTGTTTCTGAAGCGAGTCAGAGATAGTTCTGAGCTGCTGGTGAGGAGGTTCATGCATCAGTTTCTTATTTGGAGCCCCGACGGGCTCTCGTACTCGGCCAATGCGGACAGGTAATTGCTGATTTGCTTGGTCAGCTGATGACATTGGAAGTGCAGCGACTGAGGCGTTCAGACAGGCACACACACTTCTCTCTCATATCAGCACACGCTCTCACGCTGATAGAGAAAAATACTCACCCCTCCTCGACCCCTGCGACTGTGTAGAGGAGAATCTACAGTCGGCGTGACCTGGTGTGTGCCAGAGACACTGAATGCTGGTACAGATGACATAGAGAGGTTAGTTAGCATTTCATGTATTTTAAGCATGTAAAGGTTTCGTTTGTTTTTGTTTAAATAGATCATTCAATTTGAATTTCATATATTGAAAATTCTAGGGTAGGCAATTTTGGAGAGGCTAGCAATAGCAAGCTAGCTTTAAAAAAGGTCCTGCCCTCCATTCAAAACGCTCCTCAAAGCCACACCTTCTTCATACCATGAGCGTAAGGTTGTCTGCATTAGCAGGGTGCATGGAGGTATGCAAATACATAGTTTGACAGGCAAGCTGGACAACCTATCATTGCATTTAGACAGAATGCAATTATTGGATGAACATTCTATGGTTCTGTGCCTTCCGCAAAAGTAACAAAAATATATTTTAGACCACTTGTGATTGCTATCAGGACGTGACAAGACTCTCAGACAACATAACAAAACATGGAAAGAATTGCTTAACCTTCAAATAGTATTTGATTTTAATGTTGTAAGGTATCCCGTTTTGTTGTCTTACTATTGAAATGCATAGGTGAATGTTACTAGTATGTCCGCGTAGTTTTTCTATGTACTATTTATTTAAAAATGGTCATTAAATATTTATTTTAACTTAAATTCAGATTTGACTTAAATTCAGATTACACCTGATGCCTGTTGCGCTCAGCTTCAGATTCGAAGCCCCTGAACGTCAGAAAGGGGAAAATATTTTAGAAATATTTAACACAACGATTAAAAGCAGGTTGAAAAGATGAGAGGGATTCAGGTAAAGGTGTAGAGCATACAGGGTGAGTGTTAATGTCAGCTAAACGATAACCCCTTCAGACTGCTCCGCTGTGGGCCGGGAGAAAAGTGGCACGGCCTTCCACAATATGCCATGACTCTTATTTCTCTGCCTCCAAATTGATCCTTTTTGCCCTTTTTATCTGCCTGCCATGCACACATACTTTCTCTCAAACTCGTCTTTTTTCCCCTCCGTCTCCCTATTTCTTTCTTCCCTCAAATGCGGTGCACTCCGGGGCGTTATATTTGAAAGTGGGCGCTCCTTTCGCAGAGGGATTTCTGCATAGGTTCCCCAGTTTTGTTGTTACGGTTTTATATGATAAGCTTTTTTATATGTTTAAAATCAATATGTAATCCTGTGCAAGGGCTTATCCCCCTACAACCCCATTTGTAAATCTATTTGAGCTTTGTTACATGTCTGGGCAGCCGTATTTCTCAGATTGATTGGGTGCAGTGTGAGAATCCTATCAAATGGCCGGCTTTGATGATGTTGCAAACTCTTTCAAGATTGCTAGTTGACTGGAACTGGAGATAAGGCGAAACGGCAGGTTCTCATTCGACGCTATTCACTGAAATCTGTTCATTTCCATTTAGCCGTCACGTTCTGCATTTGACTGTGTGTCCACTTTCATACAGCTGCACCTAATAGACCTTTCCATTTGTTTTGCACTCCTGTTCTTTGTTCTTAGATGTCGCACCTGAATTTTATCCGCGTACTTCCTGTGTTGATATAATACGTTCTGTATTTTGGTCTTCTGTGTGCTTTATAACCATTGTGTATTTGATTTGCTTTTGATCAGTTATTTGTATCTTATATAGTAGTAGGATGAATCTTAAGTTTGGGTACAGCGTGGTTCAAATCCAGGGACTCCTGTCCCGTCTGTGTCCCTGTCGTGGTTGTCCATGTTGCTCTTTGTCTCATTCCCAGCTGGCCCCTCTCCAGCTCCATCTTACGCTGGCGCTCCCAGCCAGCCCACCGCTCACCCAAATCTGCTGTAATAAGATCACGCATTTTTTTTGCTCTCTGGATTTCACCAGCACTACTTATTTCCTGTTTCACCTCTGAAAGAAATGTATAACGGAAAACATCTCCGACAGCCTCAGAAGTTTGTTCCCCGCGCTAAAGTGAGGGCGGTGCGTGTGAAGTTGTGCGGGCTGGCTGAATTTGGTGATCTTTAAGCAGAACTCTTAGAAGAAGCTCTGTGCCTCCTGAAGCTGCAGAGCAGGTTGCACTCTTGAATACATTTTGCTGTGGAGGAGGGTCATGGGGATTTGAACCAGTGCATTCTTCTGTGGGTTGTGAGTGCTCACATGGTTACCATTGGTGTGCATTGTTAGGGTTATCTGAATAAGCACCAGCCATGTGAGTTTTAACGTGATTGCCCAGGGCAATGAGAGAGAGAGAGGGGAGTAATCCAAAAAGGATTGACCCCCCCAACCCAAAGCTTCCATACATCTCTTCTTCAAGGAAGGAGAGGAAAAGACACCAGTGGAAGGAGGCAGTAGCTTCCATTAGTGTTGTCAGGTTTTTTTTGATGGATTCCGATCACTCGTTTACTCCGCCATGTCCCTCAGCGTCCATATTCATTGTTTACCTTCTTAATGAGAGGGGCGGTGCCGCTCTCGCTTGATTGACAGCTGCATGCGGCCTCTGCCGGAGGTGCAGGGGAGGATCTGTGGCTTTTTGGCTGGGAATGCTGAAGGGGAAGAGGAGGAGGTAAAGAGTCGAGGGGCTTTTTTCTTCTCTCGCTCTCTTTACCTCTTTGGGACATGCAGAAGTTTTTGTTGGTCACAGTCTACCCTCCAGGCAGGTCTTTGTGAAGTAGGCATTGTCGTTTTTGACGGAAGGATAGCAGAAACGACAGAGCGAATTAAAGGGTGGGGGGGTGGCAGAAGAGACAGAACGTATGGAGGGAGAGTGATGCAGCATAAACAGTAGAAGAGGAAAGTTCAGATGATGAATGTTGTCACAGGAAATTACTGACTTGTATCACAGGAATGCTCTTTTAAAAAATACAAAATTAAACCATGTTTGTTTCTCGGTTTTCTGCATAGCTAAGTTCGCCGTAATTAAGAACGTAATTTAATTTCCCTTCCTGCAGGTTTTTCTTGAAGTTCTACAAACGCATTAAAACAAATCCTCTCAAATATTTAGTTGCATGCTTTTACTGTTCTCCTCTCTGAAGCCCTAATGAACACCGAAGATTTTCATTTAGCTGCTGGAGGCCAAATAACTTTCAAATATTGGAACTGTGTTCACTTTGCCACTGTGCTTTACTTCAAAGGCGGAGAGGTTAAATGCAGGCGTGGGTCAGACCTTTCAGCACAAACACTGCTCTCAGCACCACACTGCAATTTCACACCACAGCAGAAATATTTATTTTTAATGAAGTACACTTATTTTAAGGATTGACATTTCAGAAGGTCGAACGTGTGTTTTATCTTTTCAACTCTTACAGATGGAGCAATAGACACATTTGTATGTTTTTGTGCTGCTTTGAGAGCCCAGAACAAGCGAGGAGTTTATTTTACACGTGTTTTTGTGAGTCTGTGTGTGCATGAGAGAGCACTAATAAAGCAGTGTTAAGACGGTACAGTCTGTTCTTACAGCCGGTTGAAGAATAGGCCTGGTAAGATAACTTCCCTTTGGCTGTGAGCAGGGCCTAATCTGCGCTGGTATCAGCAGGGCCTGATCTCGTCTGCCTGGCTGATATTTCAGACCCACTGTTGGCAGGGGTACAGGACCAGGTCACCTCGCAGAGACCTTGGCTATAGTAACACATTTCATTCATAAAATTCTGTTCATTTAAAAAAAAACACCAAAACATGTTTTTTTCTTGCACCAGGTTAAATTTAATGCCGAATTACAATATTGTTACAGTGGAATCTGAATTAGAATTTATTAGAATTCATCTAAATTCGACTTTATTTATGGAGAAGATTTTATGCCGTTTAATATAAATCTCAAGAGCATTAATGCATCTCTGTGGGATGTGAAGTTTGGAGGCGCTTTAAAGCAGCGCCTTGTTATCAGATCCGTTCTAACTGAATTCCACTGTGTGGCTGTTCTCCATACAGAAACCTGTGGGCGCCCTGGTAGAGCTTTACAAAAACTCAAAAACATAATGCTTGACAGTATAGGGCACATTTTTTCTCCTTTGAATCCTTTGTATCGTGCGACAGTAATGTCTTTCACACTTTCACACTGAAAAACTGATTAGGTCGCAACGTGCTGTAGATGGTTATTAGCTGTTAGCCCCTTCCTTGGCTTTTTCTCTAAAATGTTTTTGCTTGGTTTCTCTGTCTTCCAGACTGGCAGAAGACAGAGGCGCAAAAGCGCCGAGAGCAGCTTCTGCTGGATGAACTGGTCATACTGGTCAACAAACGTGACGCGCTAGTCAGAGACCTGGACGCCCAGGAAAAAGAGTAAGTCCACCTGCTGCAAGGCATTCTGGGATGTCATTGCTGGGATTAGTCCTCCAGGTGGTTCTAGTGTGGTCCAGGAAGGGTTTAAAAGGCACCCACGTACCCTTTGCCACAAAGAGTTTGAGTGTTTTTGTGTGTGTGATTGGTGTGTGTATGTGTGTGGGTTGTGAATATTTAAAGAACTCTTATGCAATTTTGACAGTACAGGTCGTAGATGTTGGAGGTGCGGGTGGCATTCTCCTCTGTCCCTATTCGTGACCTTTGATCCAGTATGTCCTGTGTGTGTGTTGGCAGGGCTGAGGAGGAAGACGAGCATCTGGAGAGAACCCTGGAACAGAATAAAGGCAAGATGGCAAAGAAGGAAGAGAAATGTATTCTTCAGTGACAGCCACGAAGCAAAAATAAAGCAAAGGAAATGTGTACACTACAATGTCTTGAAATGTATTCATGTCATAGACCATTCATGTCATAGACCATGCATACACCATTCTTGTTATTTTAAATCTTTATATATAGAATTGTTTGTCATGGCTAAAGAACTAGTGAAGGCCAAGAGATGCCTACTGTTGAGTGAATACCCGAGAGATTATGCACAAAAAGTTATTGATACTGTTGTTGTTTTTATTAGGTTTGGTTGGTTTGATAAACAAGGTACTTAAGGAACTAATATCGGCGAAGATACAAAGCTGTACAGTTTGATAAGTTGACTTAAATGGTGAAATCCATTGCATTTCAGAGAGAGAAAAGTTCGTTTAATCAGAACACAGACTTGCGGAATGTGCTCACCTTGCTTACAGGAAATTACGACTTAGCTTCGTACAGCACATTGGAACATTATTCGTTGCTGAATAGGATTGCATTTCAAAATCATATCATGTTACCGTTTTAATCTGTCAACACGTTCTTCTCTAACAAAACCTGCGTGAAAATGAAATGTTTTTAATTCCTCGACTTTCTAAGATGTTTTGAGTAGGGGGCTCGTTTTGTGTTTTACTGGCTTTTTATGTTTAATATGTTTACGAACCATTTTAAGCTTGCTTTATGAGAAGAATGAAATACTGCGAGTGCTTATGCAAAAATAAACGCTCATGTTGTACATTTAATTTTACCGTCTGAGGCTTACAAGGTTTGGAAAATGTGTTATTTTCAGTCACGATCTGGGTAATTTATTACTGTTTGCCTTTATTACTGTTTGAGACGTTTTTACAGTAACCATCTTCACAATCCTGTACATTTGTTTAAGGACTTTGTTAATATTTATTGTATAGTTAGTAGGCAGGAGAAATAGGCTTTTCTTGTCCGCATTTTACAGTTTCACGTCTATTTTGGATGCGCGTCACTGGTTTATTTATTCCACTGTACTATAAATATCACTGTTCAATAAAATTACAAGGATTTCATACTCGAATTAACAGCTCGTGTGGTTTTGTTCACGCATTTGACCTTCTGTTTCGAAATCTTATTTTGTACAATCTTTTTTGGCTGGTACTGAGTAAACCTCGAACAGGAAACTGAAACGATTAAATTCGTTGTATTCGTTTTGATATTTAGGCTGTTGAATATAATTTCCATTTTTAAACACCACAAACATTTTATTTATCAGTAAATAAAATCATTTACAGCCACTCAAAAGTGACGTCCAGTTTAGCGGTGATTTTTTCTAGAGAAGTCCCCTGCGGTTTACGGTTATTTATAAATGAATGTTTGCGATTTGCTTTGTTTGAGGTCGTTCCTCAGAGGAGATTAAAGCAGAATCACTCTGTCCAAAGCATCTGTTTTCCCTCATACATGTGATACAGACTCTTCTCTCAGCCAAACAGCCATCACCGCAGCCTCGCATCCTTCATTTAACAAGCAAAATAAGTTATGACAGCTGACGTCCTGCCTTAGTCTACCTTATACTTTCACATTAATTTACTGATGATGTCTCCGCTTGAGTCCGACTGTACCTCCATTTTTCCCCCGGGCGTGTTGTTTTTGTTTTATTATTTTGCAGTTATCACGGATGACTGTAATCTTCTGAATAGGAGAAACTTATTGGCGCTCACAAACCATTACACTGCGGCGGTAAAGGACATTTGTTTGTTGCCTTAACTAATCGGAGAGTTTCAGCCCGTGAGAGGGCTTAAAACGCATGTTATAATTTTATGCATTAGACCTGTGGCGAGGTCCGTGTAATCCTGATGAGACGGTACTGTGGTGCTCGTATCAAAATGACCGCTTTGAACTGTTCTGCAGTCCATTCAGATGCCTAATTTAATACACGATATTTTTCTGTAGCCTACATCTGATTTGTCCGTGAAATGTGGCGTCACCTTGATGGAATATTTCTTTTACTTTTGGAATACGGCTTAAGAAACCGCGGTCAATGTATTGTACGTTTTCACGACGCTAAAGCATTAAAAGTTATTTTTCCCTTATTATTTAGGTTTCTAATTTTTACACATTAGCCATAAAGCAAAATTTTTTGCTATCTTGTCACAATAGTTGTATTTTAAATAAACATTGTGTTCTTGTTTCCTACATTAAATTCGTTTATAACGTGTCGTGATACAGGCAAACATTTAAAAAGTAAACATTTCCATAACATTTAACCAACTGTTTTTTCATACATGCAAAAACATTTTTATTTAACAAAAAAATAATATTTAAAAATTTAGCTTTGTTGTTTTAGTTATACAGTTTCATACAGTCTCATATGCAGTCTCATGCAGTGGCATTGTCAGAATACACAATACCCTTACCTGACTGTTGCCTTTTCTGTCAGCTCAGTTGTATTTGTGTGGCGCAAAATGCTATTTTACAAAAGCTTCTTGAAAAGTTCGTTTTTATCACAAGCAGGAAAACGACGAAAAGAGAAGCAGAGCATTGCCTCGTTAGATGCGTGAGTCCCGGAGCGCGTGCTGAAGATCCAGCTGCTTTGAAGTCCACGGCCTGACTTCAGGTGTTGAGCAGTTGGACTTCACGAAGTCCGTCGACCGCTGGATATCCCACGTCTCAAAGTACACCGGGGTAAAACGGTACCGAGACCTCTGTACGAGCCTCAATATCGCATTTTATGCATCATCGTTTTAATAAGGACCGACAACATCGCCGACCCGCTCCCATCCTGCCGGCTAAAGAAACCAAACTTTTCCCCCTCCTCTTCTCGCCTCCTCTAATCCCGAGATTTACGAGCTCAGCATTTAGAAAATTCGACTGCAATTTGGGATTAGACAAAATACTCTTATTACAAAAGCTTCTAGCAACCTGATAACTTGATACTTGTTCTGGGTTTATCGCGGGGTCTTAGCAACATCAGGGCCGAGAGAATAAACCCGAAAACGGGCGAAATGCAGGAATTATGCATTTCTTTTCTTGTGTCTGTGAGGATCACATTTTGTTAACGACCCCCTGCATATTTTTGTTCGTTCAAGAAATTTTGGAGCAGGTGGAATCTGCCTCCTTTTGGGGGGCCTAGCCAGCACCTTTAAACAGGCAGTATAAACATTAAATATGCGCATTCGCTGTCACCATACTTTTAGTCTTCGTGCAGCATCCAGTAACTTTCTCTTTAGTTTCTCCTCATCTATCGACGGTTAACAGCAGCGTCTCTGTTACTCTGTTAGAGAACTTTTGTAGATGACTTTGTTGATCTATGGAGGAACGGGTAAAGCCGCCCTTTGATTTGATTCCCCTATATAGTAAAAATGTAATTTCGTTTCTTCGGCGGTCACTTGCTTTGAACATTAGGTCGCTTTCAGCTCAGGCCTCAATTAGAATGAGTTGATTTTGTGAGATCCACAAAAGGACCGAGCGAAGCCTTATTAAGATCTTCTGAGCCTTTCAGAGACAGTTAAGGAAACACCGCGCCCTCCGTGATATTCTGTTACCGTATTTTATTGGCATTTCTTTGGGAAAGTGACGCTTGAAAGGTGCTTTCTTTGATTCTCTGAGGCTCAGACTCTCTCTGTGTGCTGATTTCGTTTCTTTTCTGGAAGGGCCGAGTTTTTCTTTACTCCCTTTCACGTTTCCTCTCCGTCTGCCTATTAAACTTTACGCACACTATTCTGAAATGTAATTCTAAGTGGGGATTAGCCACTCATTAATATTCATGAGGCGGGGTAACAATAAAAATGAAAATAGATAAAGTGGATAAATTAAACTTTTTCCTGCATTTTTATCCCGCTTCAGATCGATGAACAACACGACTCGTTCACTTAAAGGGATCTTGAATTCTGCATTAAACAGTACCTTGTCAATTTTGCGTGCGGTCAGACGTTTCAACGACGGCCTTAAAGGTCTCGTATTTAACTGCATAGATGTTAAATGAGTTTAGTTATTTCACTCTGTTTAATCCAAGTTGGTTAATTTTGCACTTTCTTAATGAAAAAAAATGTTTTTTACCATATACAATTGCTTCTAGAAATGTGCATCAAGGGAAAAAATCAAAGGCTCAAAAAATAGCAGCTGTATAATAATCAATTGCACGAATTAGAAAACAATATATTTGCCACGATTGCCCATTAAATACTTTAAAATGCATTACAATTGTAAGGCCGTTCTGTAAGATGTCTTTCAATGGTTAAAATAATTGTATTACTTTCTGATACTTACCTTATTTATAAACTAACTGTAAATTAGCCCATATTCGGATTTAGTTTTCTTGTCTATGTTTTTAGAAAAAAATATTTTGTCATTATACTGTTTACATTTTCCTTCGTTTTTTAGATTTCCAAATTCTAAAGATTCTTATTTGGACGGTGCGTGTTCTTGACGTCTTTAGTCAGCGCAGGGTGGGGCTCCCAGGATGCACTACCAGTGGATTGGTTGTTCCAGTTGTCAATCAAGAGAAAAGGCTACGGCGATTGGTTGGAGTGGGCGGATCTGCAGGTGTCCTACGCTCTTAGAGAGGCAGGGTTAGTAGAAGGTGATCAATCTCCATCCGTCTACATTAGCAATCACCTTAAACTAGTGACAGACACGAACGAGCTAGCCAAAGCCGATGAGTTTGATGTATTTGGTTTTAAGCACCGGGATCACACTCTGAATACGCTGAAGTCCAGCTAAGACCAGGCACGTGCGCCGTATCAACATTGCTGTATATCTGCAGTTTTTTTATGAGAGTTTTAGGCGTTATTTATTTGGCGTGAGGCTTCTCTGTTGAATTGCCTTCCACTGGTGGATATTTGTGTCGTCTCGTCAGACCGCAAAATTTAGCGGACGAGAAGAAAGACCGATAAAGGGTTCTGATAAAGGTAAGATAAATGCGACATGCGTTTATAATTCATTTCATTATAACTTCATTGTTTTGTTCGTTTTTGTGTGTCCGCAAAATCGAAATAATACAATTTCGTTTCAGTAAGTGTGAAGTGCACTTTTGTTGGTAATGTTAATACAACACATTTTAGTTTAGGGGCTGTGTAGGTCCAATGTATCTTTCTCGAAAGGAGTTCTCAAAAGTTATTTTTCTGTTTGTGTCTATTTTCCCTAAGGACGTCGGTGGTGTTGTACGTAACGCAGTAAGAAACTGGGTAATGATCGCTCAAATGTACCTGCTTAAAAATAATTCAAATCTACAAATACATTCATATGTCTGAACCGACGTTAGCACTAGTTTTGGAAAGATCAGCTCATCTCGGCAGTTAAAATCAACTCACTTGGAGAGTAATTGGAGAGGCGTGTTGTGTTTTTTGTTAATTTGTTATTTGTTGTTAATTTTGTTATTTTGGTGATAAGGCCAAGAAATGATGGTGTTTCCTCAGAGGTCTAATCTGCATTGCAATTGAGTTAATTTGCACGTAGATGTATTCTTTCTAAATAGTCGTAGTAAATAATAAGCGAGCAATAGCCTGGAATACACAGAACTTTGTTCTCTCAGCACGGGGCCCCCATCCATATTAATTTCCTCTCGGTAACCAGTCTGCTCTTTAATTTGGTTAAAAAGTGACCAACAAAACTAATACGACGTGTTAATAATTAAAAATATTTCCATTTTTAAGCAATATCCTAA
This sequence comes from Botia almorhae, assembly GCA_036877575.1. Taxonomy (NCBI): domain Eukaryota; kingdom Metazoa; phylum Chordata; class Actinopteri; order Cypriniformes; family Botiidae; genus Botia; species Botia almorhae. Next base: position 38,985 of record JAZGTJ010001936.1, read on the forward strand.
AGACACTGATAAATAGATATACTTTTAAGTTTTAAGTATTATACCCAATACTTTAAAATATTCTCAGTTATGTCCATTTAAAATAAGTCGATAAATAAATTCCTATTTTTTCACAACGCTAAATTTAGTTAGACCCCAATAATCATGTTAATTAAGCCTGCAAGTTTTGTAATTCTGTAAATCGCAGAGATTTAGTCGTAGGCCTTTTTTAAATCGACAAGCTTTTGCTGAGCTTTAATTAAAATTTTAAACCAGCGCTTCGTCAAAATCGTGTAGGATTTGCTATATATTTTTAAATGGTTATTTGTTTGGACAATTTTGTTTTTTAAATTTTCCAATAGTGGGAAATCTTTGAACAGAATAGGTCTTAAAGCTCTACAAAATTTTTTTTTTAAGAATATGGGATTTATTTGGGAATATTAGTAAATAAAATACCCTTTCTCCCAATTGCGTCAGGCGTCCCGTTTACCAGTTTACACTATTATGGCATTATTTTGAAAAAAAGAAAAATACAGTACAAGTACAAAAAAGACGCACATTCAAGTAAAAAAGCAAAATAGGATGCGAAAGAAAAATAATGAAAATAATGTAGGTATGGAATCGCAGGTCTCCAATAAAACATTAATATAATAAAAGGAAGAAAAATCACTGTTCTTCTGATCTTTTTACTGTTTTTGTATATTATCATTACTATAAGACAATAACATTTATTTAAGCTACATTAAACTAAGTTGGTATCGCAAAATATTTACCAGATTGCCTGTTAGTTTTCTTACGCTTACCTTACAAAGACTACTTATCACCAACTAAACGTTTTAGTCGTTATTAACAGGTTCAGCGTTAATTTTGTTTACTTTACATTTCTTAATAGCCCAATTTAATTTACTATTGTTACGCATTTCGTCTGTGTTGATTTTTCTCCTGTTATATTTCAATGGCATTTACAGTTACTTAATTTGGGTCCGTCCTTCGGCAAACTGCAACATCGGGGGAAATCGAACTATTGGCAAGATCTGGGGGGACCCGTGACTGCCTCTAGCATGATGTCATACCTCAAACAGCCCCCCTACGCCATGAACGGCCTGGGGCTGAGCGGCGCAGCCATGGACTTACTGCACCCATCCGTCGGATACCCAGGTACGTACTTTGCATAAACTGCGCTGTGTTTAACAAAGCGCCACGTGAGCGTAAATTTAGCGAAAACAAGATTTAATGTTTTGCGTTAAATTGGCGTAGCCACTTAAAAAGGTTGCAACGAATTTCTAGTTAATGCGTTTGTGATGTTTTTGAAATATTATGTAGCACAACTTACTCGGTCTAACCGGTTCATTGCGTCATGATTTTACAAAAAGGAAATAAAATCCACAAAACCACAAATGTTTTGCCTAAATTACACTGAATCGTTTTGCTTTGGGTAGCATGAATATTATTATTTTCGAAAATATCCCTTGATAATTTTTTATTTTTCGTGTGCAAGGATTTTTTTGTCAGCCACGTTTACACAATTCTTTCTATAAATATAATGTGTAAGCTCACTTTTATGTCATGCTAATTCTGCAGCAACGCCCAGAAAGCAGCGGCGGGAGAGAACAACATTTACGCGCTCACAGCTTGACATTCTTGAGGCGCTGTTTGCCAAAACTCGTTATCCGGACATATTTATGAGAGAGGAGGTGGCACTGAAAATCAACCTTCCTGAGTCGAGAGTTCAGGTACGTGTAAATACAAAATGTTTCATGGAATTTACTCCAACAAAAAATTACTGTATTAAGTTTGTTTATGTGTGGCAGTTTTCCGAATACATACTTTAATGCGCGTTATGCTCAGCAACTCCCTCTACTGTTTTCGTAAAAGTTCGTATAGTTTTAACTAACGCAATTTTTGTGACAATAGGTGTAACTAGGTGTTTTTTTTATTACTTGCTAGACTAGTTCTAGTACACGTTTGAATTATGTAGTATGAAGGGATTAAAGTTTTTATAGAGGGAGTATAGTTCCTAGGTGCTTTGTTATAATAAGTTGTATTCTCTGGTGTTTAGGGCATTTATTTGGACCTATGCACAATAAAGGCTGAAATTTGCTCATAAGGGTTTTGCCTGTATATAGATAAAGCTATACAGGCCCATGGATGTTTTTAGACGGTCACCAGAATGAAAGGCTCACCTATAAGTACACCTTCCCCACTGAAGGGAATATTGAGGAAATATAAAATTCCCACAGTTCCCCGTGAATTCTTCATGCAAATAAATGCTTTTGCTGATGTGACCCGAGGCCTAAAGGAGCAACCCTCTGTCAATTTCCCAAGCAATTTTATTTGCTCTTAATAAGCATGTGAAACAAAACGCTTTACATGGTCAGACCCTCCTTCCACTATTGAATTACCATCTCTGCGGAGAAACTCAATAGGCTGCTATCACGCGGTCGTCTCCAAGCACTGAAATTAGATCCACACAGTAAAGCAGAAAGGACCTGCATGCAAATTAACGCCAAGAACTGCTAATAACCAGCTATTTTCCACTCTGATATTGCACAATGCCTCTCCAACGTGTCCTTCAGACATGCACGGAAAGGTCTCCATAATCATTTAATGGAGCTTTGCGTGTGTATTTGTGTGTAATGGAGTGTTTGTAGTGGTGTGTGTGTGTGTAGTTTTATATATTTAATATTTTATCCATACTTTTTTTAAAGCATATTTTAATGCTCTGTCCCGCAGGTGTGGTTTAAGAACCGTCGCGCTAAATGTCGTCAACAGCAGCAGAGTGGCAGTAGTACTAAAGCTCGGCCTGCAAAGAAGAAATCCTCACCCACCCGGGAGAGCACAGGCTCGGAGAGCAGCGGCCAGTTCACCCCTCCCGCAGTCTCCAGTGCTGGCTCTTCCTCCTCCTCCTCCTCCTCCACCAATAACACAGGCATCAGCAGCACCTCTACCTCTATCAGTACTGTCTCCTCAATCTGGAGTCCTGCCATTTCTCCAGGCTCCGTGCCTCCGTCCGTTTCCCTGCCGGAGCCCGTTGCTCCCTCAAACACCTCCTGCATGCAACGCTCCGTCTCCGGCACGGCTGGCTCCTCCTACCCCATGCCCTACAACCAGACCACAGGCTACAGCCAGGGGTACCCGACCCCTTCTGGTTCCTACTTCAGCGGAGTGGACTGTGGTTCCTATCTAGCCCCCATGCACTCCCACCACCACCCTCATCAGCTCAGCCCCATGACGGCCTCATCCATGCCCACACACCCCCATCACCACATCAGTCAGTCCTCAGGACATCACCACCATCACCACCAGGCCTACAGTGGCACTGGCCTGGCCTTCAATTCTTCTGACTGCCTGGATTACAAGGAGCAGACAGCCTCCTCCTGGAAGCTTAACTTCAACACTGCAGACTGTTTGGACTACAAAGACCAAGCGTCCTGGAGGTTCCAAGTCTTGTGATCTGATAAATATTTTGAATGCCCTCCGTCTCTCTGTTTTAATAGTGTGCTGAGTTTAAGGAGAAAAATATATATGGACTTGCAGATTTTAACAATAGTTAGATGTTTGTCGCATTTTTTTAAGTGGGCCCCTTTATTGAGAGATTGAGAAATGATAAAAGGCAAAGTTGTGGAGGGAAATTAAAGCAAGTTTTGTCCTTTTGTCACTGAAAGGACTAATTCACTCGAAGGCCCGAGGTTCTGGTACTGAAAGGTTCAACCGAACTCGCCCCACTCGCCCTGCGTGATCTGGATTACCGCTTTTCTACACGGGACACTGAACGCTCAGCGACCGTTTTACATCCGCCTCTCAAACTCTGTACAGTTGTTTCGTTTTCTAAATATGGTTATTTTTTAGGATGACAGATTCTAGTCAGCTTAACGGAGCTGAATTGTGTACATATGTATTTGGGTCAGTTGCATTGACCATATTTAGTTGGTGTTAATGGATTTCAAAAAAATGAATAAGACTTTGAAACGACTTTATGTAAATCTTTTCCCAAATAATCCAAAGATAAAGAATTGGCAGGATTAATTTGATAGGCTAGAAACACATTTTTGTTACCCTGAAAAACAAAATCAGGATTTTATGAGAACACGTGTGCAAAAAAAGTCTAATACATTTTTGGAAAAAAGGAACACAGTTACACGGTGGATTTTTAGTATGGGCGATATTTGGCAATGATATTCAATTAGGTAAAGTAGCATATGTTTTTTTTTTTGAGGTGAAACAGGGCACGACACGATTAAAATTGTTGGATGCGTTTAACAGCACTTCACTTACTTGGCTCTAACCGAAAAAGGATCATGAGGATGAGAAAATGTGGTTTTAAAATATCCCAAACACCAATGAAATGCTGAATGTACGCAGGCGCAGATCATTACATTCATGTCCGTAATAAAGATCAGTTAACTACTAAATTTTCACATGACGTCTGACTGGGCTATGTCCACCTTTAACAGCCAAATTTTGACTCATCTGTTGCAAATGTTTTTTTAACGAATAAATATTAAGAAAAACATTTCATTATGAAGCGTTTTTGTTGTAACGTGAATTGTATGACCTTTTTAACCTGTGCATCGCGAATGAGTCTGCGCAGCTTTCTCTTGAGAAGCGCCTCGTTTCATCGGATTTACAGGTGAAGGTGAGAATTTTAAATCGCGTTTAAAAAACACGACACTTTATCTGAGAAGGATTGTATTTTTGTTCTTAACGCATCAGTTGCTTGTCATGAATATGAATGCTATAAATGCATAGAAAAGCAAACTTATTACTCAAGTCGTAGGTTTATTGAACCGGCTCGTCTTCAGAAACGTACAGTCGTTTGTCGTGCACAGTGTTAAGAGCCGCTGCACCGCAACGTTTCTTAAATATTTATTAACGCATTTGATCGGGTCGTAATTGAATGCGCGCGTGATAATTGCTTCCCAGCAGAATCTCCGAGCGCTCTGGAGCACGAGAGCGTTTCGCCAAAATAACCCGGAGCTATTTCGCCTCTTCTGATTCGGTAATGACGTGGGTGGGTCTGGGTTAATGGGTCAAAAGCGGGAGGGAGGCAGCCGTCAGGCACTGGGCCATTACAGAAATAGCTGGAGAAAAACAAGGGCTCGGCAAAGCTTTTTAGACGAGCGTGTTCAAACAGAGAAAGTTTCCGTTTGGCTTACTGCGCAGCGGATGAGAAGAATGCGTATAGATAAATTGTTTATACCCTACTCGAGTTTAGGCCTTCATTAAATTCTAATTTGCTATTGAATACAGAAAGACAAAACAAAATGAACACGTATTGGCATGTACGTACACAAGTTGCATCAAAATTCTTCAATTAGCTTTAATATTACTCCGGTTAATTCAAAATAGATCGCGTTTTCCAAGTGATTGCAACATCGTCAAAAGCATATCGTCGATAAGAGAAACAACCCACGGCTTTAATCAGCTTCACAGTTTTTATGTTAATTTATTGATATATCGGCCTAGCAGCTGAATCAACACCTCGCTCAGAAGAACACGACGTCTATTTGTTTTACTGTGCTCGCATTGAGACGCAACCGCAGCTCAGCGACACTCCATAAACATCAATGGATTTGTACTGTTTGCATCAAACATTTGCGTCCTGTCTTCCTAGGAAATAATTTGAGGCGCTCGGACACGCCCTCACGTGGAGCACCTGCTTAAGCCCGAAGGGAAAGACAGAATGAACAGGCCCTAATGTTTTCTTTTTCAAATTCTCACTAACGCTTTCAGCTGCCACGCTTCTGGCGAGTTGGCGAACTCATGTTTTAAACTTTACAGTGTTGTCTATTAACGCGCAACATTTGTGCCAGGATTTCTTTTTCAATTAGGCAAATTTAATGGGGAAAATATTATATTATTATATTAATATTATATATTATATGGCTAGACTTGTATGCAAAGAAAAGGTAAAACAACTGATTCTGGTGTAAACTTTATAATTAGCTGTAACATCTAAGAGCGTGTTTATTTTAAGTCACACCATGAATAAAAAATGTCTTGTTTTCGGGGGGAATTTAAAAGTCCTAAACGCAAACTAAATAAACTTGAAATCCCTACCTTTTTAAGCGTAACATCTACGTGAACAACAAATTATTTTAAATCGAAGTTTGTATGGCTTTGCAGGAATGCGCCAATACATGCAGAAAAGTCGCTAAATGCCAGTTTTGCTGTGCTTTAGTACAAATGTAAATATTTACTCAACAAGACGTAATTTAAAGTTATAGATTACAGCTCGGACAAATAACATTTAAAATGCTTTGCGTTTAAAACTGCTTTTAGTTTTACAGTAGTTTGATAAAAAAATAATTTTGAAGATGGTTTTAACAAAACCAACAGACAAAAAGCTAAAGTGGTGTGTTTGGAATAAAGAACTGCCTCAAAATGTAGACCATAATTTTCTCAGATTTTTAGACTAACACATCGCTTTCATTACTGCTGTTCGAGGCAAGCCACTCTTGCCTTGCTAAAACGCTCACATGTCCAAATGTCAACCGGGTGGGAAGGGTCGTCCACAATTGGCACCGTATTATTACATGTGAAAACTGTAAAAGAGATTACCGGCCAGAACCATTAATGGGAAAAGGGAAGTGTGATGAGCAAAGGCGGTTTACTGAGATGGCGAGATGCTGACTGTGCCTCTAAGTTACGGAAACGCTGAGGTTGGGAAAACCACCAGAGGGATTTATTCCTACAATATTGACGTTGAGGTCTTAGGAACACGACAGACGGTACGACATTGTGCCTGTCAGGACGGACAGTTGGTGATCTCATATGTAGTTTTATATGTAACTCAGCAGCTGACCATACACAGTTTAGGAGTTTAGCAGCTAATGAACTATGACCTTGTAAGTTATAAATGGTTATAGACGTTTAGACGTTGTATTAACGTTATTGCTTTCCTATAAGAGCATTTTTTTCTGAAACGTTACACTAACTACTTTAAAATAACGTTTTTGATATATGATAAATAACGTTTAAAACGTTCTACTAGCGTTACCGCGAGAACGTTTAAATAACTGAGAACTTTCAGAGAACGCTAGCCAACGTTCTGAGAACGTTTCTTGTTAGCTGGGACGTTTAAAAATGAGAAACTGTGATACACTATGACCTAGATTTGGCTATTTCAATGACGCGGCAGAATTAGTCCAACTAAATGTTTTTGCAAGTGACAGGAGCTGGAAAGAGATACATCCGATGATGAATTAACGTATTTTTCGACTCAAGTGTTAGTTCACAAAACAGTGCGATCTAATCCTAGCGTTGCCATAATTGAGTTTAATAGGCGCAATTAAAATAAGAACGGTTAATTAACATTTAATTGAGGCGAGAACAATTTGTCGAACTCATTTTCTCATATCAGGTGGCCAGACTGTGACATCACCTCGTCTGAAGACGCTTGCAGTGAGCCTAAGGCTTTGAGCTCTGCTCTAAACTGTTGACCGCTAGATACTGGGAGTACAGAAAACCAGTTTGCCCTGATTACACAACCATCCAGAAAATTACCAGGAACCATGAAAAGTTGTCTGTGTGAGTAGATTTGACCAGCAGATTCTGTGTTTGACATCTGGTTAGATTAAATTAGTTTTAAACTAGTTGCATACTCAAAGTGTACCACTGTTACACACATTATACTTAAAAGTACTCTTTTACATAAACAAAAAAGTGGGTCAATATTGTTCCAGGCAGTATTAAAACAGGACCATTACATGTATGAGAAACCTATATACTTTAACAGACTATTTGAATACCAATGCAGGTTGTTGCATTGGGCATATAACTAATGAAAACAAGAGGAAATGAGAATATAAAATGTATACTAATGCAGTACTGTGTAACACACACAGACAGATCAGCAAAACTTTCTTAACATTTAGGAAAATATACTATCTCTGTAGGTTACCAAAGAAACATAATCAAACCTGACTAGGTGCCAGTCACAAAAATAAAATAAATCAGCTGATCCAACACAGTTTCTGAATTTGACTTAACACAGGATTACAAAGTTGCCATTGACAGAAAACTTTTATCTGTGAAATAATCCTGTGTGATTAAAAGTTTTTAATCTTCAGTGCAATCTTTTTAAAGGTTACTGGCAAGCGATCTATGACTGGAGGCCAGACTCATTTAAAACACGATTCAAATAATACGGAATTCTCTCATGAAGCCTGACAGAGCGTCAGATTATTTTTTTAAACAATGACAGCGAGTTGTGTAATCAGTTGTTGTAATGGAAACATAGTCACTGGAGAGCTTTTTAATTTCAGAACATTTAAATAAAAAGCAACTAAAACCTTCTAATATCATTTAAAATATTTAAAGTAGACTATATTTAATATGTTTCAAATTTTTTGTTTGAAGAGAGAAAAGGAGTACGAACTGTGGAACTCTCTTGGTTTAAACAATAAGGATAATGTGCATTATCACTGCAGAGTGTAATATCTCTGTTTTGCTGGGGACGTGACAAAGGACTTGATTTACTAACATGATATACATGTAAACTTAGCCCAAGCATCCTGTACTACAGTCCAGACAGCAGTGGCAGAGGAAACATAAAACCACATATAAACTATTCACTGTGTTTTCTGTGCCACATCGTATATTGTGTGTAAAGTAAGCCGATGTTTCATAACATTCGTAAGTTGGATAAAACAAATGACTAATATCTCTGTTGACTGGTAAAAATATTCAAATATTTGCAAGATACATTACAGAACATAATGCATCCTTTCTTCAAAACAAAACGATTAAACTAATTAAAAAAACACAAAGGTCACAGACATACAAACAG
>JAZGTJ010001937.1:3277-47752 GCA_036877575.1 Botia almorhae
ATTTGTTTTATATTTTTATTTAAAAAAATATTTGTCTGTGATTGCATTAGGTTTAAAAATGACAGATTAACATGCTGCAACATTAAAGTATTAGGTTCATAAACAGTCTCTTTAGACTCCAGTTGTCTACATTCAGTCCTTTGAGAGTCACCTCATTGTTTACCACCTCAGAATGACACACACAGTACTGTTTCCTGTCAAGATAAAGATACAGTGTAAAATGTGGAGGTTTGTTGTCAAATTCAGCTAAGGTACAGTAGTTAGGTAACTGATTCATCACAACTGTCAATTGCCACAAAAATTGTGATAAAAGTCTTATGCAGTCAGTTCGGGTCAGTCTTTTTCTCTATATTATCAAAACATATCAATTTTACAAATTTTACAAAACTGCTTCTCTTTGTATTGGCATTCCTCAGGGACATCTCTCCTGACTGACAGAGCCATCAAGGTGCACCTGGAGCATGGGGCATTATTGAAAAGCTCAGGCCCGCTGTCATTTTACTGACAGAGCCTAAAATAACATCAAGAACAATCAGCATCTAACTTTTGATTTTTGGTGCATTGGACATAGAGCTGATAAACAATTTCCTTTTCCTGCTAAAGTTCAACTGCTGGCATCAAAATTTTCAGAAAGCTTATAGCATTTGAAACCAATCTGAAAGTGTTAATATCTGTCGAGATCTGATGGTGAAATGGCGCCCACCCAAAGTAGTGTGCCTGTGAAACACAAATCTTACATGACCAGCATATGAAAGTTAGAATAAAAAGGAAACACATTTGGTAAGACTGTCCTCACCCACTCTGCTAGAGGACATAGGAAAATATAAATAGGGTTATTAAAAGATTGACAGTAGAGCAGAGGAGAGGAAAGATCACCCAAAACAAGACATATCTACAAATAACACAGCAGTAGGACATGTTTTTTGAAGGTTCACAGGCACAGAAGACTGCCTCATTCCCAGGCTTGTTCAGAATTCAATTAAGAATCCCTTTTAAATTCCAGCTCTCCCTATATATGTATATATAGAAATGGTTGTTTTAATTGGCATGTTTTAATTAAAGTATTGAACAAATTTTAACAATAAACTGAGTAACTAAACTAACACTTTAGAGAACAAACTTTTGCTACAGTCCACAGTTAATGTGTTTGCAATTTTCCTAACTATACACCAATGTCAGAATCAACAGAGAGTTATATAATCTAACAATAGTTAGCTATCTAATAGGGTGCAGGCATGTGTAAGTGGGGCTTTCATTGTCTCACTGAGAAGTTATTATGGCTCATTACTTGACTGACACCAACCCACATAGCACTTTTAATTAGAACTAGGAAACGTCGAGAAGCACGAGGGCACCGTGATGGCATAATAAAGGAGGAAGACATATTGTAATATTGCTGGAGAAAACAGAGAGATGAATCATAACTCTGCATTACATGGCTCTTAGAATACTCGACTTTGATTGGTCAATCATGACATTCTGTGGTCATTTTTTTGACCCACTGAAGTGGCTTGAAATGTGCAGCTTTGTTAAATGTATTGACATAATTACCCCTGTAACAGGAAGTTAGAATAGGATGTAATTAATGGTTTCCTCCCTTTTAAAATTGCCAGTAGTATTTAGTTAAAGAGTACTTAATTGGTCAGAAACATTAAATGAGAAGCTGAAGTGCTGAATGATGTCATAAAAATCGCTGATCTGTATTGACGGAGGAGAAAAACTATACGTTTTGAATGTTTATATTTTCAAAATGTGAATTTTGTCAATGTTTTGGAACACACTAGTTTTCAGAGTTCAGACTTAATGACTCAATATCACAGTTCATGGTTTGCTACATTGTACTAGCTTCTCATAAACTCTTGTTGTCTCTTTTATCTCTCATAATAAAATTAATTAAACTGAAAATCATTATTTCATCTGTTTGTTTATTTATTTAATAAGTAGCCCTTTAAAATAAGCAGGATTATTATATTTATTGCAAAATAATCCCCTTCAGGGTGACAGAAGACCTCTTTTGTGAAATGACCAGTTATGTTCTTCCTCTCACCATGTTGTATTTCACCATGATAAATAAACCCGTTCATAAAGTGTAATTTTTTTCTGTCTTTGCATTTATTAATTTCCAATTCCCCATGTTCTCTGCTTATTGTTTCAGTTTTTCAATTTGTTTTCCTGTTAAAGCATTGGCTCATCTCCAGTCATTTGTCGACCTAACCCTGGGCAAACGATTTGTGGTTTTTGAGTAATTGCTGGGAATGTGGTCTACTGTGCTCTAGTGGCAATTACTCTACCTTACCGCTACCTCCTAATGCTACTGGCTGGGATCAGGGCAGCTAGGCTGCTGATTTGCTAAGGAGGGTTTTGTGATTGTCCTGCAGAGCAAAATCCCAGTAGGAAAGAGATTGATCACTCAGTGGACCAAAACTGTTCATCACAAAACCTGCAAGAGGTCGGTGAGATGTGGATTTTCATTCACCAGCAAAAACAGCAAAATCAGGTAGAGGGCGAAAACAATCATGGGCTGTCAGACAGTGGAGGTCTTTCTTGTGTTGCATGAAGTGATTGTTTGGAATAAGTTTGAAATAAACTGCAGTCACAATATATTGTTTTAAAAGCTAAAAGCAACCCCTCTAATCTTCAAATCCCAGACTGGAAATGCATGTAAAGTTGGCCAGTAAATAAGCTAGTACTATTTATTTGTATTAAAGGTTTAAATTACTTTACTATGACATATGTATATTGATAGTGATCATCAATAGCAGAAGTGTGGCACATATCCTCCATATATGTATAGTGATAATCAATAGTAGAAGTGTGGCACATGTCCTCCATATATGTATAGTGATAATCAATAGTAGAAGTGTGGCACATGTCCTCCAATATATGTATAGTGATAATCAATAGTAGAAGTGTGGCACATGTCCTCCAATATATGCATAATGATAATCAATAGTAGAAGTGTGGCACATGTCCTCCAATATATTAATAGTGATAATCAATAGTAGAAGGGGGACACATGCCCCCCCATATATTTTGATAGTGATAATCAAGCAGAAGTGTAACCCTATGTAAAAAAGTAATATCAATCCATACATTGAGGCGTCTCCATTTCATATAGATTAAGGGATGCATGTCCATGTGCCTGTGCTATCAGCATGTGTTGGGGTCTAGTCTTTCCCCAACAGGAAACACCCTCTCAGGGCTTGTCAAACAGAAGTGGGCTCCTGTGGCCCCGCACACCCCATAAGAACTTCCTAACTTTATCTTTGTGAGAGCGAGATGTGTTTGAAGAAAAGTGCCCAATGCAGGTGTCAGCTGTTCCATTTTCTGATAAAACCCATGTTGTTGACCCCTCTCCCTCCCCACAAATGGATAACTCTCACACTTATCAGAGCCCAGCAGCCTCAGTAATTCCATCCTAGTTTGAGCTTTCAATAGACGACCGTGTAGCGATACGACACCGCTGAGCAGGTTACAGCCATACTAAGTGATCATCCCCCCGGCTTCAAAGAATCTCATCACTGTTGATGCTGAATGCTAATGTTTCATATCATTGGTCTGGTCTCTCCTATGAGATTACTGTTTTTATCTGCATTTGGTTGGATGAAGTGTGAATCAAGCACCAAATGAACGAAGGACTAATAACTGTTTCCTCGGTCTGCACGACTGGCAGAGGGGGAAATTAAAAAGCATTGTAAAATCAACAAGGACGTCTAAACGAGCCATGCAAGACAATTCCATCATGACAGGCCCGTGAAAGGTCCCAAGGAGAAGGTCCTATCTTGATGCCTTCATTGTTCTGCACGTTATAATGTGACTAATGGTTTTTGGCATCTGTGATTATGAACAGGGTGTGATTTTGAAAAGCTTTTGGTGGAGGGGATGGCAACAATAACCTCAAAGATTGCCCCCCATAAGGCTTCTGCCAAACCCACTAATCTGATTTCAACTCAAAAGGTTTTAAAAGGTTTAAAGATCGGGTTGAAACAGCCTTAGAGCTTGATTAACAAAGGAAAGACAATGCGTGTGATGAGACTGTAATAAACAATGTATGTATTACCTGTACTAAATGAAGACTTTATATAACCTCTGTCAAATCTATAATGCTTAATAATCTACCTTGGTCATTCCTATACAATTCAAACCTATGCCAGCCACCATGGTATGAAGTTTCAATAATCTCTGTAGAACTCTTTTTATATTTCCAAAAGAAAATGTTATTGCTCAGAGGTAGCTCTTTTATAGACCTTGGAGTTCACTTGGAGTTCTCAAAGCATAATACCCTATATCACACTCAGAAACTAGGAAGACTGTAATCTTATTTATGATGAATTATATTGTTGAACTGATGGAAAATAGAGTATGTGACATAAGACACCAAAACGACTACAGCTAATTGTAAACATAATTATGAAATTTAATGATTCATTACATACCTCCAAATGTGCAAGGGCAACATTTAACTTCTGTTGGGTAAAAAGAAAAAGATTAGTTGAAGAAAATGTTTCTTGAGCTTCGAAAGACGTTCATTTTGAATATAAAACAACAAGCAATTTTTGAAGTGTTGCGTAGTTTAATGTGTCTTAAGTAACGATATAAACAACACTAACAAAAGCTAAAAGCTATTTTTCTGAAAGCTATTTTTCCCCACCCTGCAAAAAGTTGATAAAGAACAATACTTTACAATACTTTCTCTTTCTCTCTTTCTCTTAACACACCCACACTAAAACACATTTGGATTTAATGATATCTGACACTGAAAATGAGTTGTCACTAGTTCAAATCACCAGTCAGCGATTTCAGTGACCTTGAAATGCTGAACAGAAAGGACTGCCCGTTTATAGTTAATTAGATTGAAACACTGGCTAATAACAATACACACTCACTCACTCTACTGTACCTGATTTCATTAAAATAAGAATATTGAGGAGAGTGGTGAGGTTGCTCAGGAGTACCAATGCATTATTCATCTTGCTTTCTGACATTTTTTTAGAAAAGCATAATAGTTGTCTGATAGCATCTTACTGTCAGATTAAAATAAACTAAATAAATGAAAAACACTGTTTAATTAAAGGGGCAATTTAGAATTATGTTAAGAGTGCTCAGATAAAGATTAGATAAGTAGTCAAGGTCAGCTGAGTAAGAACAGAAGGATAGAAGGAAGGATGAAACAGAATGAAGAAAGGAAGGAATGAAAGAAGGATGGAAAGAAAGAAAGAAAGCAGTGTAACAATCCTGAGATTGGACAGGTGCTGTAATTAATTAGGCTTGAAATGGTAGGATGGAGTTCTAATCTCTCCTTACTGCACTTTGAAATGCTCCTTTAATCTGAACACCATTTTTTATAACCAGTCTAACAGCTGTAACATTCCCTTGGCCGAGTCTTCTTTACCGCCTGTTCCTCTCCTTATCTTGTCTTAACTTCTTCCAAATTGCTTCTTTTTTCCTGTTCCTGCTCCTGTCTCTGCCACTTGCTACTTTCTGCTTCCTCGCTCTCTCTTTAAGGTGTGATCTATATTCAATGACAGCTTAATGAGCGTTTTCCTATTTCAGGGAGCCTCCACGCATCATTAGAGAAAAAAAAGTCAGATGAATAATACATCATAAAAGCAGACATATACGAGAACATCATACAAGGCCTGAGCTGGTGGAACCAGCAAGAAGGTGCTCGTCTTACTAATTGCCAGGGCTATGCGTGTTCTCGGCCACATGACCATGGCCAGTCTGTGGCACACCAGTAAGCAGAAAAGTTTAAAAGTAGAAGAAGGAATTGTAGAAACTCTTAAACAATGGACGTACCAATTGATTATTGTTTCCTGGAGTTACTAGAGGCCACTTTGGAACAGTGTGTCAGTTTATACCCCATAGGATCTTTAAGTTGTCTCATGCACCCCCTCAACACAAAGACCCGATCTTGCTTTCCATTGCTGTAGGAGAGTTTTAGCTCCGTCAGCTTAATTGGACCGCTTCCCAATGGTAAAATGCTGCAGTCCATCTTAATTGGTTTCTTTTAAGGCATGCCAGCAATCCTATTGGACGGTTACTTGGTGGGTCTCTATGGATTCACCAAGTGTTCTGTTGCGAATTCTGGAACAAAAGGCTACTGGGCCTCTCTCACCCACTCTCTATGTTACAGGCTGTGCTTAAAGCAAACAATGCCTGACTAAGGCTTCACAGTCTCGACTGGTGGCAACAGTGTCTTCGTACGCCATAATTTTCCAAAACAGTGGTTCTTAAACTTTTTTTGAAAGAAAACACAGAGGTGACACAAAATTAAAATAGTAAAACACAAATGGTGGACCTGACACCCTGGCTTTAAGTAATAATTTATTTTGAAATAGCATAATTTTTACATGGCCATAACTTTGTCAGACAGCTGTTTTGTTTTTCAATCATTCAAATTAATTTCTATTTTTACATAAAGAACTTTGTTGGCTACAGGAGGACCGTACCCCTACTGTATATACTCTAAAAATGCCAGTTACATTATTGAAGTGAAACAATACAAACCATAGAACCACATAGGACCCATAGGACAACATCATGAAAGCCATTGGTGTAAAGGCATGAGGGAAAAAGAGCCTGTCACAAAAGATTTCATTCCATCAGCCCGGTCCTTTAGGGGAATTTCCAGAAGTATAGTGCTGTCACACTGGCGTTGTAGGGGGTGTCAACCATATACATTTGAAATAAAGGCCAGGCACTGAGCACAGACTTGTCACATGTTTGTAATATCATTCACTGACAGCTGTGTCACTCTGACATATGCCTTTACCTGAGTGGGCCAATCTCTGACACCCCATAATGAGCACCTGATAACGGTATCCCCCAATCCTGAAGCCTTCCTGTTAGTGCTAATGAGCTTCTATGGACCAAAGGCACACACACGCACATTTGCACCTGATCCAACCCTGTCACCCAGCAGCATAATGAGTCCTCAAAACCACCTTCACTTTCCTCTCCGAAAGCCTGACTTCTATGTCGCGCTGTCTGTTGTCTATCTCCTAATTGTGTGTATTTGTTTGCTCAAGTGTGTCCTTGTTGCTGAGGAGATGGTACACAAATGTCTGGCTGCGTGGTGGATACCTAAAGCCGTGGTAACATGTGTTCTGAGTGAGGATAGGTTTGGTGCTCCAGGACATAATTCTGTACTTTGAACAAAAGGCTAGTACAAGAAGGCAATTTATTACGCGTCATGGTTGAATTTCCACAACTTTTGTGTGCACATCAATTAGTTTTGGGTCATGCCGTAAGAGTAGATTCTATAAAAAGAGTTATGTTGCTGTTCTAGCGTTACTGTAAGAACAAATGTGTGCTTGTCGAACAAAAAACTAAATTATTTTAGTTGTTATTTATTAATTGAATAGTATTAAGTAATAAAATAAACTTAATCTCATGTCTTCTATAAGAAACATGTTGCAGAGAGCAAAAAAATGTTGTCTTAAACTGTGGATAACATCATATAAAAACAGCCATCAAATAAACACTCATGATACAAAATTAACCACAAGCCACCTCACACAGACTCCACCACTTAAAACACAACAAGAGCAAAAATCAGCTAACTGAAGTAGAACAAAGTCACCCTGACATCACAAGCCAACAAAAACAGAACGTTATTGAACATAACAAAAACAGCATGTATAAACAGCAACCATATTAATTATCCATGCCCCAAAGTTATGTTTAAACTGTTCTCTAGAGAGACACCTCTATCATTCTAGGTTTTTAACTGTTACTAATGACTGGTAATGAAGACACAATGAAACCACAGCTAAACAGCTTACAGAGTTACTGTATACAGTTACAAGCAATAAAAAAACAGAAAATGAGTTTGTTTTATAATAACAATACTAGAACATTTTCAGATAAAAGGTCAATTTAGATTACTACAAAACCATTTATCTAAAGCATTTATCTAACACACCTTATATATAGTATATTGTTATAGATATGCTGCATCAAGATAATTACTTGTGTTCCTGAGAGCTGTTAAAACTTCATAGTTGTAGGTAAACAAAAAATAGAATTACCAAGTTAATCTAAAGTTTTTCTTACAATTTTTACAGTGTTCAGCCCACAGTATTTCCAGCATGATGCATTAAGCTACCAGTTTGTATTTTCTCATCACTCTTAAAAAATGTTGTTTCTCACAGTATGCGACTACAGCAAACGTATCAGTCCAGCCGGAGGAATCAATCATGGCTGATGGCATTTTGTGCTGTGGGCTTATTTGTGATTCTGTTGTCTGTGGTGCCTTGACAATCCTTGTATGATTGCTAGGGCCCTTGAGGTGTTCCCTTTTGTAAGGTTTTTGGTGGTCTGTCCCTGTCTATACTTTAAAGTTTGTTTTCCCCTACTCTATAGGCAATACTTATTCTTGCTACACTGTTTCTGAGGCACTGTTGTGGCAACACTAATCCTAATATTATTTTCTGTCTCAAGATGTATTTCCTTTCTGTATTTACAGTAAGAATGCCAACAATTGCAAGAAGTACAACGCAAAAGGACTTGTGAGAAGAAATGTAACAGTACATGAATTGTAGATAGTCAGAAACATCTGAGAACATCTGATAATTATGACGTCTGAGCATACGTGTGCATTATCAATTATTCCTCTTGAATTAATTTCCATGCTAGTTTTTCATGCTGGCTTGATGCTGGTCTGGTTGTTCATGTGACTAGCTGGTAAGTGTAGTTTATAGTGGTTAAAAATGTTAGATAAAACAATGGATACACCAGTTGGATACACCAGTACCATATGGTGGAGAATAGCATCCAAAACACAATGGCTTGTCATAAAAATACAGTCATTATTACAAACATACTGAAACACTGGCTTGGAAACAAAGACATGGAAAGCTCAATGCCAAACATGGCGACGAACAATATGGCTTTTTCATCTTACCAGCTGATGATATGGAATTTTGTGTTGGATATTAGACTCATTATTATTACACTGTGGTTTAATTAACATTGACTGGAAAGATGGTTGTATTCCATTTACAAACAATTGATCACTTTGTATTTGGATCTTTATCAGTAAATTCCATGTTGTGTCCTCTACCACCCTTTACCACCACAAACTCCATCTTAAACCAGCATAGGTTGGTCAGCTGGGCTCCCAGTCTGTCTTGGGATGACCTATTTTAATGGTTTCAGGATGTTTTTTAACATTTGTCAACTGAATTATTAACTAATTATTAACTTGGCCATCTTGGGAGACCAGACCATCTTAAACCAGCAAGTGTTACATTGGCTTCTGAGACAGAGATTCCCACCTCCTACCTCAAGAGGGCACCCTCATTGAATTCTAACTTACTGTTTGCTGCCACACCATTACTGTTAAGACTCATTTTGGTTTTGATCCTGTTTTCGCCTTTTGTCCTATTAAAAGACTCTTCTCAGGGGTTCTACATTATCTCTTGAATCTGCCTCATTAGGTCCAGCAAACCACCATAGGCTTGTTTTAGTACGGCTATTATTGTTCATGTTAAAAAAAGAAGCATTACCTATTGTCGTTTACTTTATCTCAGGCCCTAATCTATTTCTTTTTATCCAAAACACTGAACGCTAGATTGAAACCATTTGAGACCCCTATTCATTTCAACACACCATTTGGGGGTGGGGTGAATTGATTGAGCCACAAGAATTCAAAGACCTGACGATAGATTAGCCTCAGTAATCTGCATAATGCTAGAGGCTGGTGGAACATATTAGCATGTTAGAAATGATGCACGTAGCTTTGTAGGACACTTTCCTTCATCCCCGATATGCAATTGACTGAACAATAACTACTGCAGGTAAATTAATTACCCCAACTGCTGAGCTTTCAGAACGCACTAATCTTTAAGCAACCATAATTAGATTAATTTCTCCTTCTTAAGAAACCTGAGCAGGCATACCATGTGTTCTAAAAAGTGTTAGTAAATTTAGCTGTAAAGTTCTACTTGAACAGTTTGCTGAGAAGATAATGCTAATGCCCTTTCATTTTGGAGTTTGTGACTCTTAATAATGACTGTATTAATGTAAGTCAGCATTTATCTGCTTTTGTCACACACCTTTGACATAATCACACAAATAATAGACGTAAATGGTTGTCTACAGTATATGTACTGTATATACAGTATATGGTTATTATATATCACAGGAAATCTGCAAGTTGCTAAGTCTTCTGATGACAAAACTGGAATATTTCCAAACAAAAGATAATTTTAGATTATGTTAGATAATGACAAGCTGGATAAAAAGTATGCAGCCTGTTTTAGACAGCATGCAGATTTAGAACAGAAATTCTTTAAACTCGGTATAGGCTTGTCAGCTCCATTAATTGTGCTCCTAGCTTTTCAGGGTGATGATAATACTCTGTTTTACAGAGACTGGAAAGGCAGTTTATCATAGCTCAGGGGCAAAAAGGTCAAATGTGTTGCAACAATGTGTTTCAGGCTAATTTAGCATTTCTTCCAGTCAAGTGATTTTAATTTACTTTCTTTCCACTACTGCCTTTGATTCATGTCCCTGGAAAATTTCAAAGCAATTAATTTGATGTTTATCGAATTAATCATTCTTCCAAAAATAACTTAATGGCTCAGTATGTACACCGTGAGCCGTGTCGAAAGGATTTTGGAGAACAATCCGGAATATATACGAAAATTTGTGATTGAAAAACTTTTATGTCTGTTTATATAGGGTTGTTGCTAGTAAATTAGGACCCTCAGAATTTAGTCAACCACGGACTCCATATGGTCGTATGTGTGTGTTTGGGGGGTGTTATCGGCCCCTTGTCATCTCATCATCTGATTGCATTTGAGTGTATGTTGTTTGTGGGTATATTTAACTTCAAGCAGGTGTGATTGATTATGTCTAACTTTTTTTATAAATGGTACAGCCATCCATCAAGCACTTTAGTTTAGTACACAATTTGGACACAACTTAATTAAATATGCTCTTTTATTTTTAGCTTGCACGCACACACACACAAATGCACACACATACAGGTCTATTAAACTCTCATATTTCAAACTGATAAACACACTTGAAACCCTGTTGTGTGAGTGCTGAGGTTAATTGGGTGAAATATTGTCAACAGTTGAATAAAGGGTGAGGAATAAAGAGAAATTCTGGCTAATTACTAGTCAAAACATTTGCAGAGACAATAATTCTTGACTTTACTGCCTGTGTTTGTCAACAGAGGCTGGAATGGGAACATCCAGCACTTATGTGCTTGAGATCTTAGAAAGTGTTGGAAAATCATGATCGTAACTTATATAGCTGTTTTTTTATCATTCATGATGATTTATTACTGCTAGTATGTTGGAAGAATGCATCAGGGAAAGAGTGATACATCAAAAGCAAAAGAAAACATCTGGGCAGGGCTTGTTGTCACACGGGAAAGGAACTATGCTGCTTAGGTAAAAGTTATTTTATGTTATTTTTTATTTTTGAAATTCTAGTTACAAATAAATGCACAATACATTTAATAAAAAAGCTTTTTGGGTCAGCATACAATCATAATAAAACTACTTTGGAATTCAGACACATATCGACTATATAGTAAATATAGATTTTAAGGTTGAGGGAAAGAGTATTATTCATAAATGTTAGGTCATCGCATTGTATTTTATTGGGGCATTTGTCACATAACATACAATGTTTCATAATTTGTCATCTGGTCATTAATAGCTCATTAAATGTCTGTAGAAAAGAACAAAATGAAAGTTTGTTTATATCATACATTTAAATAGGTGAACAAATGAATTAATAAAAATCCAAACCTCCCGTCGGTATGGCTCATGCGTTTAATAGACACGAACTACGTCACTAAAAACCCTCAAATTGTTGTGCTACAGTCAGCAGATTGAAGATCTTTACCAGGAGCCAGATACGGACACGGGAAATGGCTGACGGATGGATTTCCTTGTTCTTGGTTCATTGTTTGCACCGGACCTATGTGAGTTCACCTGTTCCGCCATGAGATCGATTTCTGACCGCATTACACTCAAACGTTTCTATAGTAACAGATTTAGCTGCATGGGTTGTAACTTTACTTAAGTATTACTTTAAGCTTAAGTTTAAGTAAGTTAAGTTAATTATTTTATTTAAGTTAAGTTAATTATCCCCCCTCCAACACAAATTTGAGCCCTTAATATATTTACATGAAAAAAGTGATGACTTGATGCGAGTCAAATTAATAAATCATCAGAATCATTTACAGAGGAGAAAGCAGTTATTTGGCTATATATTAAATATTTTCAAATAAAAACAATATCATTTCATTTATTTTGGGGTTATCAAAAAGAATGTTTTTACTGTTTAAATACAAGCCTAGCTGATTGATGATTTTTGTATTTGTGGATAATAAATTGATCAATGTTATTGTTTATTTGGGTTAGTTGTTATTATAGTTATTATTGGCATTATGGTTGTTTTGTTTAACTATGCCCAAGAAAATAAAAGACACAGAGTGCTGTGTATTTTTATTACAATGGACATTTGTACTCTACTTGCTGTGGTGGTTTAGTTTTTGTCTGATTGGAGGCATCAGCCAGCCAGTCAGCAGTCTCTGGAGGGTTAAGTATACATCTCTAATGAGGGTGACAGGTGAACCACAGTTCATTTTCTGCCTTCATTCTATTTCAGTAGATGCTATTTCTCATACCTCATATACTGTTTAATGCTCCAAAAATTCCCAGCTGACCTGGTTCCTCCCAGGTCATTCTGAAAAAGACAAAATCTGCTCTTTAATGAACACTGTGTGATGGAGGAGACATTGAGATGTTGTATACAGAAGAACATGGAAGGAATTTTAAGGCAGTCAGGTGGCAGGAATGTTTTAGAAGTCAGCCTGTTAACCCAGAGCCCCTAAAGAAGTTAAGGGCACATCATCACCAAGCCAAATCTCAGCTAGATCAAAAGTGTCAATGTTGACACAGGTTTGAGCAGCACTCTTCTGCATTCCTAAACCGTTTCTATCCATAGCATACTCAGATAAAACTCCCACTTGCATCAGAGCAGGGAAGTATCAGGGTTATGCTTATTTATTGTGCGACGGTCTTGGTTTACTTAAAGCCCCAGGCGGGAGAAAATCAGCGTAGTATTTCTTAATGTAAGTGCGTCCACGACATTACATTTTTCTTGTGCGTGTTGTATTTGTGTTAAATATTGTATTAATTAAAAAATGTTACATTTTAAATTAAAATAAATGTTGTGGGATGATAATTGCAGTGTTATATCTGCAAGGGGTGTGTAAACATATGGGCACAAATGCATATTAAAAGCAATATGAGACTGATAGGTGATGACAGAATTATCAGCAAATGATTTGTGTAAAGTGACACCTGAATTGACTGAGCAAATGTACACACATGCATGTGTGATGTCTGCCACAGTGCTTTAGACAAACAGTATGAAAGTGCAAATTAAATACCAAAGATTGTTCTAAATATCATTCTAATGATTATTTTGGAAGCTCACATCTCTCAAAAATATGATGGGGCATGTGCATGTCTAAAGATAGAACACTGGTGCCCGGTTAGATGCTGGTTAGATATTCTCGGATGCTCATCAATACATGTTCAGTTCAGCATGATTTCACAGGCGGCACTGAGTAGAGAGCAAACAGAGAGGCGTCAAAAGAAGGTGACTCACCTCAAATTTCTGCCTCCTACCGGACCGCTCTATTTGTAACTATGTGCAGCCATTTGGAAAAACCTATCATCTGGGCCAATAGGTCTGGAAATAGAGTATTCGCCAGGGTCAGCTCAACACAGGGCTTGCTAGCCCAGAGTGCGCTCTTCACCAAGGCCCAGAGTACAATAAGTTTTAGCTCATGGGAGCCGGAGGTCTCTGATGGCTATTTTCTGCTTGGCCCCTACATTGAAACAACACTTTCTTGTTTGTACTGTCTGTGAGTCCTTCGACACTGCAATCAGAGCTCTACTGAGATGTGGCCTTCTGCTCTGAGACAAATATTTGAATTGCTAAATGATTAGGTGAAGTGGAAGCTCAGAGCAAAGATCAATAAGTCATTGAGATGCAGTGCAGCACAAGCCAATTAAAAGAAACTGAGCGTCTCTTACAAATAATATGAGAAAGCGACAGAAAAGTGAGAAGGATTGTGTTATGGAAGAGAAATATGAATTGAAATAGCTTGTTCTCCTGGATGCACTGGATGCACACAGATGACAGTATTATTACAGGACTGCTTCTCTACAGTCCTACTGACAGGTTGACACCAAACACTTGATGATGATAAGCCTTGTAATTAAGTTTGGCAAAGATTACAGGCATTAGAAAGACATCCATTTAAAACACAGAGGTGTCAGATGTCTTGGACTCCTAGAAAAGAAATTTCATTGAAATTTCATTTCATTTTCATTTTAAATGTCATTCAAACTACCATTTACTATGTCAACTTGAAGTTGAAATGTTGCAAGGGTAGAATATGGGAGATATACCACACGGTATACCATAAAATATCAAAGTAGTCATGTACTTTTTCTAGTGTGTTAGATGATTACCCTCACAAAAAATGATGTCATCCTTTACTCATGTAAATAAGACAAAGGCTGTCAGTTTTAAAAAATAGTTAGTAGTTAATAGAGTTTGATGTTGTGTGACCTTAGAGTCCGACGTAGAAAATACATGTTGGTTTAAATGGATTTGTTTTTTGTTCATGTTTTTTTAGTTTGGAAGAAAACAAAGCTTGATTTGATTTCATGACGTCTTAGAGGTACACTGCATGCAAACAGGCACTGATTAAAAGCATTATTATGCCTGATTTATAATGAAAATGCTGTGCTGGCCGTCTTGATGCCCTGCAGGTGCAAACAACAGCGTAATGAACCTTAAAACTAACATGTCTGATGCCGCATGTGCCGTGGTTCAAAACACCAAGAACACTTTAATATTAAGAAGAATAAATCTCATTCAAATCAGAAAAGGTGAGTTGAGGTGAAAGGTCCCCCTTTTCAGTGTGATTCAGCTCTATTACTTAGGAAATTAAAACTAAACTTTAGATCAGTCAGTGTTTTATCTTAACAATCTAAAGCACCTGTGAAATATTAAATCACTCGTGAGAACATGGTTTCCCCACCTGCAAATCTCTTATCTGCTTCTGATGAATGCACCAAAGACACATCTATAACCGCATACATTTTTACACAACCCATGCTAATATATATTACATAGAGGACGAAGAGAAAGCATGTCATGATACTGAATTGGAAAATTGCAAATGATAAATATTAATTGTCTGTGTTATTATGCAGTTCAAGAAATTTCTCTTTCGGTTATGGATCATATTAGTTTGGTGACAGTTTGATCTGTGATGTTTCTGAAATTCTTTACTAGCAGCAAAAAATGTAATACATTGTTGAAATTTTGTACAAAGGTATAGAGCTATACAATTATGTGGGTAGCACAGCTCAGGTAAATTAGTTTTGTGAGAGAAGGAATTTGATGAAAGTGTTAAATTATTACATTTAATTATTTAGTGTTCTGGCAAATTTGTGCGCAATTGACTAGACAGAAATATCTTCCGATTCTTTATAGACATTGTCGATGTGTGTTATTGTTTAGGGTCTTATTATTAGGAAAAATTATCAATCATGATTCCAGAAAATATTGTTTACACCATTATATTATACTTTTTCCCAAAGTTTTATCCAAAGCAACATTCAAGCTATACACCCAGGAAATCAAAACCTGTGACCTCCGCGCTGCTAACACTCAACTCTCTGGCAGTTGAGCTACAGGAACGCATTTTGGAACGCGAGTCCTTCTGTATTACCACCTAAAAACATGCATTTATAGATCAGATGTATGCTAGATTGTTGGATGTTTCACACACTGAAGTACAGTAGAAAGTGTAAGACAGAAATTGATTCTTGTTCCTCAACAGCCTTTACTTCAAGGTTTCACTTAGCCAAAGGATCTAAAAAATGAAAAGCTATTATGAGGGGAAAATGTTTTGGAACTGAAGAATGTAACCAAGCATTTCACTTATTAAAGCATAGCCCTTGAAACGGGGACAGGCCAATTTCCAGATGTCAGCAAAGTCTTTAAAAATGTACTATCCTTTACTTCAAGTTAGAAAGAGAACGGAGATCGGTGTAATTTCTGGATGCACATCATTTCCAAGCCATTCTCTGACAAACTAAAAGGAAAGAAATGATAAAATAAGTGTGATATTGGAAATATGACTACAGGTATTTCTGTCCAATACAATGCTGCTGAAATAAAGACCAGCTGAAAATAAAACATGTTTTGCTGCATTGGAACACACTGTCTCATAGGAGCGGTTTGATTTTACTGTATGGTTTTTGACAGTAACACATTGTGTTAAACAGAGGTTGTGTGTTATGATGTGTCTCCTAGAGGACCCTGTGGACACGCAGTTTGCTGTTGTTGTCATTAGTATCTGGTTAGGGAAGGGTGTTGCCTTGTTCTGGGAAATGTGAAGACGTATTTTGCCTTGAACTGTGTATTTTCAGCTAGGCTGACACTACACACATGGAATCTCATGTTTATGACAGCTGCTACCAAGGCTGTGTGTGCTGTTCAGAATTGCTTTCGGAATGCATTTTAAATTCCACTTTAATTGTGGTAGAAAACAGGATGCAGAAGGTCAATTCACAATTTAATTGTAAGGATGTGGAATTAAATCCAAAATTATAAGTTCATTTGATTGATGTAAGTGTCATAATTACCATACATATAAACCAATAAACATTACACCAGCTCAAGCACCATAATATGTCATTAGATGGTTGCCTTTTTTATCATTATAAAAGGAACAGCTGAAGGTTTTCATACCAATGTCAGATTTCACTTCATTAATGTTTGGTTAGAAAAGCACATTTATTCTGTTCAAGCAGTTCAGGACTGTTCATTATATCTGTTAAAATATAAAGTATTCAGTTAAAGACTTGGGGATCAGCAGTCAAGGGCCATGCTGTGAAGTGTTTTACCTTTAACTGTAGCGCTTGCTTTATTATAACAAATAAACCTCCTTACAAGCCTGCCAAGTGCATCCTTGAATTGTTAAGAATGTACTGTACTTACAGATATCTAATGACACTCTTTTCTTTGAATTGAATCTCAGTCTTAATTGGATTTCGACTTCGCTGAGTACAAGCTTTGAATAAAAACACTTCTTTCTGAACAAATGCTTTACAATTGTTTAATAACTTTTCAGTTGTTCCTAACTTGTTAGTCACAATAGTTAATGGAGCTGACAAACTTCTTTATGGCTAGTGGGAGAAAGATGATGTAGTGTCATTGAATAAAGGCACAGGCCCTCAGGTTTGATCCATTAGTTACTGTAACACTTCTGTTTGAAGTCCACAGTTTTAAAAGAATATAAATATCATAAAACTAGAAGTGCATGGCATGTCCTCAATTTTTTATTATTTGTATTATCATTAGTTTTAAAGGCATGCATGCTTGCAAATAGCTAGAGCTTTTTAGTTTGAGGATGGCAAGTAACAGAATAGCAATGTGATTGACTGTCAAAATCCTTTAATGCAAATGACACAACAAACAAGAAAATGGCACTAATGAGGCCACATATTAAAATCCTCTTTATTCCAGGCTTTTAATTGCATCAGCTCTTTCTGCCTTTGATTGGCCAGTAGCTCTTTGATTTTTAAAATTGTGTGTTTGTGCGCACACTTTTCTACCTTTTGTTGTTTTCTCTGCTTTTCAAATGTTGTTACTGAGGTCACATTTTGGTCTGATTTGCATGTTTATTACTGATACAGACCCCCATGATACTCAAAAAGGAGATTGCCAGTGACAAGGACCAACAATGTTTGGAGCACATATGTTATAAATAAGCATATGCTTAGTTTTTCCTTTCTCTGACTTGACTTTAGAGAAAAGAGCTTTGGCAGAATGTAGGTCAATTAGAGGTAAACATGTGATAGTAAATCAGTTTAAATATAGATTTTTTTGCAACAGTGTGCAGCACATCACAGTTTAGAATTATATAGGATGGGATTTGCCTCTTACACGTGGTCACAAAGAACATTATGTGAAATGGTTAATGACACCTGCAAGAAGTGGGCAATTATAATCTAGTTATCCTAGTAAATTTTGCACTAATTTTGCATTTGAAATCCAGTTTTCTATAGAAATTTTTGACAGCCCCTCAAGTGATGTAGGTAAGACTAGCTGAAATTCAAAGGGGAAGTCAAACACATTGATTTGTGGGTTACAGTGTTCATATATTGTTATTATATAGTTCACTGCACAAACCAATTTGTGGTTGACACAAAGCATGTTTATTCTCACTTCAGTTGAACCTGCATATAGGTAGTTTATTCCTTTTGTAGTTTTGTTTATCATAACTGTAAAACATCTGGATGTACCAAATGCCAACATATACAATATACACAATACAGTACAGTTTGATTGGACCCACAGACTTTGACATGCAGATCAAAAGCTTTATCCTTCTTTTTGATTGAACCAATGATTACATAATTAGTATAATATTATTATTAACATATTATTGAGAAATACTGTGACAAAGAGTTTGCAAATTTGCATTCTGTGCACAGTATGTAACTTCAACTATGGAATAGTTACTACTATAGTATACTACTACTATACTACTATAGTTACTAGGTTACTTACTTAAGAGTGAAGTTTAGCTTCCCATCTACAACAGTTTCAGACCGTAGTAATATATTTTCAGGAGAATCAGACAGGACGGAGAAGAATGGACAGGAAGTGGCAGGAGTGATTTTATAGTGCAACTGAAGGGCTCGTAAGTGATAACCCAGGTCTCATCAAATCTGAGCACTGCTAGGGCTACCTGTACACCACTCAAACACATTTCTTCTTGTCAGAATCCTTGAACAAAACTTTTCATTGGCTGAGAGGAAGCAGGATATGGTGCATGCTTCCGAACACTTTTGAACAGTCTGCCTTCAAAGCTGAGAACCAGAAGGCAATATCTACAGCCCCCCAGAGTGCAGGAGAAGAGGGCCGCCGTGTGTAACACTGCCTCCAACTGCACTAACAACCACAATTAAAGGCAGCAAACCTTGCAGTGGAAATGATACGTACCTGACAATGTACCTGAACTTAAAAACGCTCAGACGTTACCGTATTGCAGTGCGTTCTTCTCGCCTGCTCTCCTGTCTCAAAGAGAGGGGATTAAATTCTTCTAAAGCAACAAACTGTACAGAAGCAGTGAAGCAAACTGTTCTCAGAGCGGAGAGGGAGTCAGAGAGAGAGAAGGAGAGGGAGACAGAGAGGGAGACGGAGAGAGAGAGGGAGACGAAGAAGGGGGAGAGAGTTCAGGAGTTCAAGTAAGTTACTGAATCAAGGAAGACCTATTTATAAACTATGGTTTCATTCAGGGCTGTCTCTAAAATTCTTCTGTAACATTCTTTGAGTAGGTGCACTTTGGAGTTACACGACATCCTAATATTTTGGGGGTAGTACAATGTTTTTATAGTACAGTCCTGTAATGCACTTTGAGTATATATTACACAGTAAAAAGTAATCTTCTTAATCAGTATTTTTGGTCTTGTTTCCCAGTAAAATGGTATTAACATCTATCCTGTATCTCATAACAGGATACATGTACTTGAAGCAAACTTGCAAAAGATGTTAGGGATTGTTTATATTTCTTATCCCATTGGCAAATAGTCTTTTCTTAGTTTACCATAAATGTTCTTAAATATTGTTAAAACAAGGGAAACCCATTTGTCAATGGGCTGAAAACGTAATTTAGGAGACATTTGAAGTCTTATTTTACGCAATTTTGCTTCTCGGGTAAATTTATCTCATTTAGATGGTTATACTGAAAAACAAGACAAATATTGTGATTAAGAAAATTATTTCCACAGTATAAATGGAAACAGAAAAAACCCTCTGCTCCTTTTTTAATAGCGGTGTAGTTTATAATACTAATACTTACACACCACAAATCCATTGTTATTTCTTTATTATACAATAATTTTGCACTTATCTTGGCAATTGCTGAGGGAAAAAGAAAAATGTGTTTTTATATTTGTTTCATAATGTCTGCTACAGTCTGCCCATCCCTCCTCTTCTCCATATGGGATGAAACTCCAAGGTATATGCCCAGTTTGGCCCGTTGGTTCCTCTGAGCTTGTTTATTGTATAAGCAGGCGGATTATTTACTACTCCCTTGCCAAAACACGCTAAGTAATGAAAGGTCTGTTAAATTTCCACCCGCTTATAATATTTCATAAAAGCCTTTGCCTATTAAAAAGACAAAGGGGAGGTGGGGTTTATTATGTATAATCAGACTCGACCCAAACCTGCAGAAATGTGATTAAATTTGTTTTTTGCATAATATTCAAGGATTTAACTGTATCTTCATGGACTAAAACACTGATACACACACATAACAGAAAAAGAATACAAACATACCAACCTGCAATTGTACACTTTTTGTAAAATAACTGTGAATTATGTGCATTGCTTGTGGTATGTCACATCTGTTGGTGTGGTATCGTGTGTTTAAAGTAATGTCCCCAAAGTATCAATGTCCCAGTAAAACAGACCAGTGGGTAAGTGATGCTGTAGGCCTTATGACCTTGACCAGATGGTAGGAGAGCTCAGGAGCCCTGGGCAAATAAGGTCCCATAGTCTAAAGCACATAAACACAAATATACACACAAGGATACACTTTATCATTTAATAATAAATAAAAGTGCTTTGCTGAAAGCTAGGCCTGTCATCCAAGGGTTCAGATCTCTGATAGATTAAAGCTGCTACAATTTTTCCCTTTATTCAATCAGAGGATTTAAAAATACGATTAAAATTTTATGTCAGTTTGAAACACAGAAAAACAGAGAAAATCACACAATATATCTTTAGCTGCGTTTTCGAAATAGCTCCCCGCAATCAGAGAGAAAATGGAACTAGGATCCTTCTAAATTTATTCCAGTGGTGAAATCCGGACTTCAGGTTCAGCCCTTGTATTCGGTCCTCAACCTCCCAGAGGGCTGTGAGGTGAAATTCATTGTGTGCTTTATATAAAACTCATGCAATCGGGAGGTTGTAAGCTGCAAGCAGGTGGGAGGATAATTTAAAAAAAGACTTCCTATTTTTAAACTACCTGCATTTTTTACAACTCAGTGAAAAGTAGATTTAACCTTTGTTATTGGTTTGAACTGTTGCTAAATGGTCGTTTACCACAGTTCTGAAAATTCAGCTCAGACAGTGGGACATCAAGCATTAATACGTTGATGTGTGACATTCATTAAATGCTGCCTGTTTTAATGCATTTTCCTTATTTGTTTAACAAAGGTAAACTCATTAGCACTGTATAAAAAATAGCAGAAATAAATGATTACTGTAGCTCAACAAGCATAAAATGTTCTATTTTTGAACATTAATGTAAAGCTCAATACATGACACTGAAATAAAGAGTAAGGCCTGTGAAAGAACTTAAGATCTTTCACAGCTGTTCTGTGGGGTTGTCACGTTACACAAATTGAATTTTGAAAGGGCATATGGTGAATATGGCTGAGGACAGTGTGAGAACGGCCCTATTTCTACTTGTCATTAATTAAAGAACTTGGCTGAAATTAAACAGTCTGTGCAAATTCTTACCATCTGTATCTTAATAGAGAACACAGACTCCCCAAACAGCCACTTTTAGTCACTTATTGGTAATTTTGGCTGTGTGATTGAGTTCCACAAAAAAAACTGAAAGCAATGAACTCATAAGTGCTCATAAGTGAAGATATCATCCAAAAGCGTTTGTATGGAACTAAAATAGTGTTACTGATGGACACCCTTGAATTATTTGAGATTTTACATGATACCTTTTTTACTGTCCAGATTATTAATGCATCAACATCATTAAATTACCATTTAGTTGGAAGTGCAATGATAACTATTATTTATCACCCCTTTCTGCTATATTAATATTGACCATTTGTACCATCAACAGGTTACATGCTGGCAGTTATAAAAAGTCAGGGGCTGTAAAAATGTAAAACCTTCAATTTTGTTTGGAATATGTCTCAAATTTTAATCAATTTACATGGTGCTTAAAATATTGGGGATTTCAGAGTCTGAAAAGTGTCACAACCACCTTCCCATAAAAAACTTCCCATTTGAGGAGGGCTAAAAAAGACGATACCAAGAGAAATGAAGTTCCAAACAAAGTGATAAAGGTTTATTTTAATTGACATGTTACTCATGATCCAACATGTGTTAGAGTCAGTATGTGCCATTGCGTTTTTGTATGTGTGCATGTGAAGGTGTTAATGTGTGTGGACCATTTTAGGAGAAACTTGGAGAGAAACTGAGGATGCAGTGTTATCTCTCTCTGTCTCTCTGTCATGTCCCCCTAGTGAGAGCCCTGGAGCAGGAGTAAAGAATCTGTTTCGCTGTGATAAAGAGCTGATCAGTGGCTCCCCAGAGTCCAGGCAGTGCTGGACATCTCACACCAGCATAATGCTCGTGTAACCTGGCACTTACCAGACAGAATAAGACACAAGCTGACTTGGTGAAGTGGAGCTAGTAGAAAAATGCAATCATGCAGGAGAGAAATAACAGGGGTAAGGGGTAAAATGACAGGTACACAAGGAAAGTGCACATAGAATTCAACTACAATTATTCTGGCTCACTTACACGCCTAAGCTAAAAACATAAAACTCTCTGGCATAAACAGGACAGAGCAAGACATTCAGGAGAGCAACAGGAGAGCAAGACATTCCTTTCTGAAATAGGTGAGTTGTTTTGGATAGTGTTGGAAAAGCAGCCGACAAATGTGCACTATACATGGTACATCATTCAATACTGTTTGAAAAGTATCTCGGAGGACTTTTATCAAGTAATTATTGAGTGCTATTGAGTGTTGTAATGTCAGTCGTGTTGTTTCATAGATGGAGTGACTGCTATTATTCTAAAATGTGGAAAATGGTAATTATAAAGAATAAGTAGGTGTTAAAACTTTGACTGGTAATGTAGATTTTCAGAGCTGTGGTCTAATGGTTTGCTCCAGATATATTAAACTGTGGTGCTCATGTGGGTGGTTCAGGTCTAAACTCGGCTCACATTGTATCCCTTTCCCACCCCCACTTCCTGTTATATCTTCACTTCCACAGTTATTATTAAAAATATAGGTAGAATGATTATATTCACTGTAAAAAAAAATATGGCAACGTTTCATTCATTATGGAAATACATGTGTACACATGTACACAAAACCAAAAATATGTGTTAGGGTAATAAAAATCAAATTCTCCTCTCCCCTCCTAAAATCTTTCTTCTGTGTTCTTCACAAGTGCACCACAGTACCAATTACAACCAAAGCAATTTAAAAGCAAAACATTTATCATGAAAAAATAAAAGCTATTGAATACCTAATGCTGTTTAATTAATGCAGTTCAACCTGTAGACATCAAGTCAAGGATATCTGTTTTTAAAGCTCCCACAACAATACATAATTTATGATTACAGTCAGGGCATGAAGGCAGGTTTTTTAAATTTATTTTGTTTTGGTGTTTTTATAGAGAAGTGTTGCATCTCACATCCCTGCCTATTGATTCTGCAGTTTAACTGCTGTTTGTTTCAGTTCACTTCACATGCACTCAATAACAAATGTGCTAAGAGCACACCTTCACTAAAGAAAACCAAAAAATCTTGTTTCTCTGCCAATGCAGAGGGAACAAACTGCCATGCAAGATTCAAGAACTGTTTTGATCAAGACCTGACCCCCATCTGGGCCCTTAGATCCAGAGATCTGAGATATATGCTGTCTGGGGTTTAAGCTAAAGCCCGCAACTGTTTGCTCCTGCTGGTTTGTCACAGTTCCAGAAAGCCAAGCAGCACATTGTTTTGCTGCAGAAATAATAATTATTTGTCATTATATTCCACAAAATTGCTAATTTTTGGCTAACAGAGCACATAATATTTTTGTCTTATGGCTAAAATACAAGAATTTTGCAACGATACACACAGATACACTGTGGTAGCACACAGAGATTAAAGCTCAATATCACACAGAGTGCTTGATCTCTAGATTCAGACACTGCTGTTTTTCCTTTCCCCAGTGAGGACTGTCCGAGTTGCTTCACCATGGGGCATATCAATAACCAGCTATAGTGTAAGCAAAATCAATACAGCTGAATACATAAGTACAAATCTCTCTCCCTTGGCCATGAAAGGCCTTTGCTCTCAAAGGCAATGATACAGGCTAGAATAGCTAGGTGCCATATGTTTTATTGACAAGGGGCCACAAAACCAATATCTGAGAGCAACTATTCCAAGTCTTAGATTCAAACATTAAGATTCAAACAGTACAGTGAACTATACAGTGAAAGTAAATAGTGACTGTGACTGTTCCTAGTCCCCATCCACTTTCACTCTGCAAACAAACAAAAATAACAAAAATAAAAAAAACAGCTTAAACTTTCTGCAATAAATTCATGCCTGAGTTTTAGTCCACACCAGTAGGGTTTGTTTTTATGAATGTAGTTTATTTTGGTAACCTTGATGAAATGCAGCGTCGATACATCATAATACACTTCTGACCTTATTGATCTATGTCTGCTTTATAGATAACAGGTGTGCTCCTGCAGATCATCATAAATAATTCCTGATTCTATCATGTCAGCAGGATGATTCACATGCTTCATGTTTTCTTTCTACATTCAATCAAGAAACACAAGTTGTAGCATCCAAACTTTCTTTGGCATCCAAGCCTTTGTTTGGCCCTCAGTTGTAAGCTTTGTTTAATACCAATCTAGAACTCAATATCTGTGTGTGTGTTCTCTTATGACTTTTTCTTATGAAAAAACATGTTTAATATTATTTTGTTGCACATCGTCCAGAGCAGTGTTATTACTCATGAGCACAAATAACTATATTTCTGTGTAGAATAGACAAAACTTTACATTAGGAGAGTCGTGAGACACACAAAGGTCCAAAGCAATGTACATGAACTATAGAGACATATGCCCAAGTAAATAATTGATTAGAAGGCATAAAGGAAGAGAATAAGGGAAAAAAGTCTGTGTAATTTTCTCATCTCTAAATTTAAGTAAATGTGCTATTGTCTAATAAAAAACCCGACTTTATTTGTTATCAATCAATGGTTATGTCAGGAGGAAGTTTCACTTGAAATTAATTTGTGACATTGCATATTAGTTATTCTCCGTGAACTTTTCAGAAATAATTTAGTATCTCTGTGGTCATCTCTGAAATGTGGGGTAGGGAATGTTAATGAAATTCATTTTCCTGTGCAGATTCAATGAACCAACAAGCATGAATCATTTCATTAATCTACTGGCAACTTAATGACTCAAGTTAACAGCTGCCATTATTGTGATTATACCATTTATTGCTATACTCTGTGGAACGTGCTTGAGAACACAACTGTAGCACATCTTCAGAGCTTTTCTTTTTTAAAGCTCTTTGCTTTCTTTAAACACACTCATAATATAAGGCTAATAAGGTCCTTAATTCAATTTTATCCTGGGACCAAGCTAACTGACAGGTAATAATATTCAGGGAGATACAGTCACGTCTTCATTTAAAGTCTGTGGAAATGACAATGTGGTCATACACCAGCAATTTATCTTAGTAAAAAGTGAAGCGACACTTTTTTTAACACTTTAACCCTGATGTTCTGTTGAAATGGAGTCTTCTGTTTTTGCATTTGAGGGCCAATTATGAATGTGTAAAATAATAATTTCAGGATAAACCACGTATTTTTCTTATCACCTAACCCAGTAGGCTGGATATTAAAGCTTTATCATAAAATATAATTTATTACAAAATATTATGAAATAGGCAAGTTCTTTTTAGGTATATGTTACAGGTATTTGTCCAGCAGTAGTAACGATGTTTCTGTTTGAGGTCAGTGTTTTCCCAACAAAAATGCATTAAGGAAAAATACAATAAAAGTAAAAAAAGTAAACAGCTGGCATGAATCAACAGCTACATAGTGTACACTGTTAATCTCAATTTGTTTAGAGAATAGTTTTATAACTGGGGTCTTTGAGATCCTCACAATACGTAATATTTTCTTAGAGGTGAACTGAAGCATGTTATAAAGTTGTTCATATTTAGTTTTCATAAGATTGGGAAAAGTAATTTAGTATAAACCTGATCAATGTTAGTATATTTTTAAACTTAAAATTGCCTCTTGGTCTCTTAGACCCCAAACGGAGCATCAGGGTTGAATCACAGGAAGTGATATTTCTTTCCAAAAACTATGGTAATTAGTTCTAATCATCCTGATTACTTCCAGCAGAAATTCAATCCTATGTTCTTTGCAAGCAGCTGCCAGTTATTTAAAAAGAGTTGGTTGTTGGTTTAATTGATTTAAGTGGCGTGTGTGTGCATGTGTGTGTTAGGGCATTAACTAAAAAATTCTCATTACAGTAATATTTGCTTCAATTGTGGCCCTGTAAGTAGACCAAACAAACTGTATAATAGTCAACAGGAATGTTGCTACAAGCATTTATCCTGTTTTTCAAGGTGAGAGTGGGAGGTTTTCTCTAGAGAGCATGTGCCATTTAAGAGTACAGAGGAAACTGGAGAAATCACTGGATAAAAGTTACAGTATGTGTTTGCTAAAATGGAGACCTAAATTGTAGGTCTGTCTTACCTGTGTATTTCAGGGTAGACTATTCCATTACCTGTTTAAAGCATTAGAGCCACACATCTGATGGTTTTGTTTGTTAGACAGATGTCAGAATATTTTTGAACAGTTAAACAACTTGAAACCATTACCTTGCTACCCATGCTGTTATGCAAACCTGATTAAGCAATTATTATTTGCTTAATGGGCAAAATTTAAGTTTAGCAATAACTTCAAACCGAAATTTGGCCCCAGAATCACTAGCCGCTGATGAGTTACACATTTACATTTATGCATTTGGCAGACGCTTTTATCCAAAGCAACTTACATTGCATTATACTGTACATTGTTTCTAAGTACATGCAATCCCTGGGTTCAAACCTATGACCTTCGCGTTGTTAACGCCATGCTCTAACCACTGAGCTACAGGAAAGCCTTTAGCTCAGCACACCTAAATTAGGTTACATTTATCACCCCAGGGCTCACAAAATCGTAAGCCCGACATCCCGGGGCTATTGTGTCATCCAGTCGGGCTACCAAAATGTAATTCAGCCCTGCCCGTTGGCCTATCTTATAAGGAGGAAAAATATTTTACAATGCGTTTGCATTCTCTTACAAATTTGGTTGAGTAATTATGTTGTATGTAATTTTTGGGCATCGGGGAGCCCCTTTTACTATGTGGGGTATTTGAAATCGCGTTTGAATGCGTGCTTGCATTCAGCTTTCACTTTCAATTCTTGATCGTGCGAACTGTATATCAGTTACGCTCGTCCTGTCAGTCATTACTCTCCTCATGACAAGTGAAATCTCCTGCAGCAAGATTAAACATGTGGTAGAGAGCGCATGCACAGTGGAGAGAATTGTGGAAATCGCTGATAGTTATGTGTGTGCATGTGTGAAAATAAGAGGTGCATGGATTATTGCAGGTGTTTCAGTTTTTTCCTCCATGCACAGATGGAGAAAGCTGATGATGGAGATGCTATGCCCTCAACGTCGAGTGGCATTTTCTTATCTGTGACTTCAGATTCAAGATCTGACACAGACTAAATTATGTTCTACATTGTTTTTACAAGTTCATAGAAATTTCAGTTCAGTTAGAACCAAATATTTGCATTGATGATTGTAATTTGATTATTTTATACAATTGTTGTTATTTGTGTTCTGAAAATGTTTTTAATTGATGTTTTGTCTCCTTTACAATCTTCTGCTTAAAAAATAATGTATTTCTTTTATTTGGGCTTATTTTATTTTGGGCTATCAAAATTTGAGGAGTGCCTGCCTGAAGGGCTACCAATTTGTCTAGTATGTTTATTGCTAGAAAGACAAAACTTAAATTAAACCCAGAAAACACATTTGGTAAGATTTCTGCTGCACACCTTAAAGAAAATGACTAGATTAGAACATTATAAACAAAGTTTACTTGATTATAGAACATTAAACGTCTCATATATCACTTTGTTTGCCCAACAACTGTAAGGTTTCTTAGTAGATTAAGCACCACATATCACCAATCATTTGCTGAAAAAGAAAAATGAGTTTGTATGAGCTCCATTTTGTCTTCTGTTTGTGAAAAGTGCCAACTGCTTTGCAAAAAGATGAGCCGTCAGCTGTTGGAAATGGCTTTTCTTAGTCCCTTTTTTAATACTTTTAGGAGGGGTGATTTTGCTTGCTAATCATGATGAGGTAGTTCTCTCACAGTCTTGACCTAATTGGCAGGACCCCCACTGCTGTACCAGAGGCTGCCTGCACTACAACATGCACATTGTGTTCCTCTGCAGCTCTAGGATTCGTTGTCATTCAGCAGTTCTCATGTCTGGGACAGAGTGAATAAAACATTCCCATCCATCCATGTTTAAGTGTCTGCACCCACTCTGATTGTCCATCTGGGAGATACCAATGTAGTGCACAGGCTGTTAAGCATTCTGATTGTATCTATAAACAATATGTGCTCTGGATTCCAGGCCTAATTAGGGCTCTGAAAACTAGCTGAGATGGGATCTTAAATAGGTGCAAGCGGTCTGCCAGGACCGGACTCTTTATGTGTTTGTCAAATTTGCAATTATACTGAATTTTATGTAAGTGCCAATTTTTGCCTACTTCATGACATCAGCTGGAAAAATCATTTTGATAGGACCAAGAAAATGCATTATTTGTAAATAGCTGATGTATCTGATGTAATAAAATACATCAGAAAAACACATTTTGAACAAATATATATCACAAAGTATAAAACTAGCTTGTACAGGTACAGTAAGACAAAAACCCAGACTTTTATCTGGCTCAGTGTGGTCGGGTAAAGATGAATGGATTAAAATTGAGTTCTGACACCTGCTGTGTTCAATAAGTCTCCTCCACAGTCTGATCCAGTCATTCTTCTATAGTGAGGGTCATTTCACCTTCTCACAGCTGTGTTATATATAGATTTACAATGGTGATTATGCGCACAGCAGTCTGAGTCTATAGCAGTTTGTGTGTCTGCATGTATATTGCTTAGGCGAGTGTGATGAGCATGTGTTTTTAAATCTTACTCTGCAACAGTTTATTGCCTCTTGATCTTAATTATTCCATTATAATCCAATATGAGTGACATTTTTATGAAACCTAACATTGACATTGCTTTCCAGTAAAAATATCTTAAATGTAAATTTATTCAGTGCAAATTTACACAAGATATCAAGACTTGTTTCCAAAAATATATACTGAATTAGTCTTGTTCATTTTTATTACCATATCAAATACTTGTTTTTCTTTTTTAAAAACCTCATTAAACTTTTTTTGGCTTCAAACAAAAACAATTACAATTTGCAGAAAAATCAACTTAATTGATTTAATATATGCAATGTTATTAATATATTTTAAATAATTTTATTGCAACTGTATAGCTAATTTTGAGTCTAAAATGCTGGCAGATTAAACTAAATACATGACACATATACACTTACATCCATATTTTGATGGACAGGTGGATGGATGGATGTCTAATGCGCTTATGCAGAGCTCACATTTATCATGGGTGCAGGACCTTTACTGCTTTGAGACTATCCAAGGAGACGCATTCTTAGTATGAACTGCAATGTCATTCCTTATTCCTTACATGTCATTTACAGATATGGTGTAATGACTGATTTCATGTGGACACAATGAGGATGACAATGAGGTCTCTAATGAGTAAGAATGCTAATGATGGCACCTTAGTTTTCAACCTGCTGGAACATTAAGGTTACTGCAGATCTGTGGGGAAAGTTGAGTGAGCGCACATTTTTGGTTTTGTAATAGGACCTTTACAGATAGATGCTCCATTTAATTTGTCATTTGGAAAGACATACTGTAAATATTTTGTAGGCTGAATGATTGTCACCAAGATACAGAACACTGCAACTCATTTCCAGTTTCACTGTTATAAGTTACGTGGCTTGGAACAAAATTTTGATGGGATGTCCCTTTGTCCCCCAGGCCTAATGAGTAAGCTGTACCATGGAGAACCTTAGTGGCCCCCACTTCATCACAGGGTCCAAGAAACCACCTAACGATGGCCCTGTTTCTGTTCCTCACAGTCTCGTTTTGATTAAATATAAATGAATGCTTACCTAATTAACTAATATCTTGCAGAAATTTGAACCATATGTTTTCTTGTTTAGTACGTTTAAATGTGGAGATCAATCACGGACACATATTCAATGAAATCTTGAAACATTAGGCACAAATGTTGTCAGTGTTGAAGGACCCCTGCAGCTCCTGCTGCTAATACAGTCTTGAAAAACTTGCTCGTGTGATGATTGCTGAAGTATTTAAATACATTGTGAACTGATTTTTCTGGACAGAGACTTGGCCTAGTTGCGGAAGAAAATGATTGTTGAGGGAGCATCAGTCTGATGCTGTGATTAATGTTGAAGAAGACTGAAACGCTTTTTCATTGCTTTGTCACTTTCATAATTCAATTGAATGAATGCGTTTATTCTAGACTACAGCAATAATACATTTTTTATTAACATATATCAAGGCAAATACTATGAGATAAAGTGAATTGGAAATGTTCCCAGAGACTGTTTCCATTAAGACAAATGTATGGATCAGGTTACGAATAAGATCTCTAATGTAGATTTGTTTCAATAACTACCGTGATTATATCTCACCAAACACTGTAAATCACATCAAAGCCATAACTATTTAGCCACATTTCTTTGCCTCCTCAACAAAACAAAGTAAATTGTTTATAGGATAATTTGTCACTTAGACCTTACAAAGCCCTTTGTTAGCCCTTATGAAGAGTTATCATTGTGTGTACTTTATCTAAGTGTGCTTCAGTGGATTGCTATATTTGTTGCATTTCTCACTGTTAGAAGGCTACACGGTGAATTTTAACTACAGTTGCTAGTTGAATGTTTGAGATAGCACCGTCTTACAGTTTTATGTATTCTGCAAATGATTTAAAGGGCCTGATCATAAGAAATCAAATTTTTCCTTGATCTCTTGAGAAAACAGATTTTTTTTGTAGTGGGAAAACACATAACTTTTAAAACTGAAAACTTTTTCCCAAAATCCAAAAAGACCATATATTAAATGATGGCTTTTTCTGAAATCCTTGAATTTCTAAGGTCAGACACTTGAAACATTAACATGTCCGTCCACATTTACATACCAACGTGCCTGTTTGGTTCAATCACTCAGCCATGGTGAGTTAATAAATAGAAAGATGTAACGGTGTTTTCATAGTGACTGGCAATTTTTACCCAAGCGAAGGCAGATATTTTATTTGTTGCTGTTGCAGTAAGTGCAATTACATGCAATTACTATTGCTTTGACAAAGAGAATGATTGTATCATAAGTCAATATCTCTGTTTTTTAGTCATACAAAAGATTTCTATAAACATTGTAGTAACTTGGTAACCCTTAATAGAAAATAGGAGCAAAAATGAAAAGGTTTGTTACCTGCCACACAACTATAGTTTCATTAAATTTTATTGTTGAGTTGCTAAAGTTTTGTATGATGCTGTTCAAGGAATTGTATGAGGCAACTACTTAAAATGGCCGTAGCTAAAATAAAACATGTCATGTAGCTAAGAATTCTGGTCCACCTGACTATATATTGCTCTGAGCCCCTTACAGTATTTAAAACACACGTAGTCACCTAGAATCATTTCCGCATTTTTACCCCCATAGATTTTCTTCCCGTGTATTCCCAATTTAGATTATGACCAGGATCTCTAATGTAGATTTGTTCCAGCGGCTACCATGATTGAATCTGACAAAATACTGGAAATCGCATTGGAGCTCAAACAACTCAGCCGAATTACCTCGCCTCCTCAACAAAACAAACTAAATTGTTTAGAGGATAAGTTATGTGTCACATTCCCCCCTACAAAGAGTTATCAATATGCATACTCTATTTGAATGTGCGTGCTTCTCAGTGGGTTGAGTGAATTTCAGCTCGCTTTGTTGCGTAACAGTTTAAATATTAGTTTTGAGATCATTTTCATAATTCAAGCCACCACTTTAATGCATGCAGAGTCTATTCTGTGATGACAACTAAAGGAAAAGCTCAAACTGGGCCAAGTGAAGAGGAGTGGAAGAGGAAAGGAAGGGTGAGTGTAAAATAAATGGTGCGGAGCATAAGAAAATTGATGTGATTATTTCACTTATTGGAAGGAAATGGAAAATTGCATCATGCAGCTGGATTGTTAGAGTTTTTCGAGACGTGCGTGTTTTCTCTGAGTCACGGAAGCTGTGCAGAGAATTTGGAAGAAGGAGGAAGGCAGTTAGAAAGCATATTATTTTTAACAGGCAGTCATTACAGATAATGAATGCATTATTTATTGAGATTTACTATAATAAATCTATAATAACTATATAAACAATAATAAAGTACTCTATAGCCAAAGAGTAAATATATATATATATATATATATATATATATATATATCTTATTTATAAACACTTACTATAAATAAGTGTTTGTAAACTAGTTGCTTTAAATGCAGGTAGGTCAACATTTTTGTTTATTATAAAATTATTATTTTGAGAGCATAAGCAGAAAACTCAATCTCATAATAACAGTGGGGTGGGATATGCTGTACTGTGTTTGTACTCATGTCATTATTTTGTGGATGTATTTAGAGAGTCTGGCTACATACAGTTCTGCAGCAGGGGGTGTGTGCTCTGCTGAATGAATTTCCAACGTACCTAATTATGGGATTATAAATATAAACACATGGAACACGATTTTCATATAAAACATGATACAATCCATAGTCCCAACATTGCAACCAAATGCAATAGCTTTTCTCTCGGTTTAATTTATCATCATAAATATTCATTCCTGCTGTGTTTTCTTTGAAAGAAAACCCTTAGAAGGAGTTTTAAATAAGCCGCTGTAGCAGAATCTGTGAAGAACATATAGCTGTGTGTGGTGTCCTGTTAGCCGGCTGCCTGGTGTGCAAGTGATGAGTCTTAGCAGCTTTGCCAGAATGCATAATGATAATGGGCACCTAATGCAGTGCAGTGTGTGTTTTATATTATGAGGAAATGGATCTGCAGTGGAGGAGAGGAATTTATCACTGGCATAAAGGGAAAAACAAGGATGAGCAGTCACCAGGACATAGGACATACATGACTGTTTACTTTAGTGACTTTAGTGTTTGACTGCCATTGAGTTCTAAAGTGTAAACCTTTTACCCTGTGTGTACAGAAGTGTAACTCAACTCTAACTCAAAACTCAAAAATATTTAATAAGTTAATAAATAACTGTATATAAAAAACTATTTTTGTACCTTTTATCGGCACAGGTTATGTTATAACACTTTATAAGTATCACTTTATTTTAGAGTCCTCTAGTATCTACAGTACTTACTGTATAACTATGCAATTGGTCCGGACCAACCCTAACTCATAGTAACTGCATAGTTACCAGTGTTTTTTGGGGGTAAGTACACTGTACATGTGCATGTACTGTAAAATATAGTGCAACCAAAATGTTTAATTACAGTGTGAATCTTAATGATTTTTTTGTTTTTATATTTGTAGTTTTTATTCATGACCACACAAATTCAAAATATGTGATAAAAATAGCAATGCACTAGATATCATTATACTTTATTTCAGAGGATAATACAGACAAAAGCATTTATTCTATATAGTAATATTTGAAGTGCTTTTAGGTTGTAGAATAAAAAAAATAAATTAGCTCATAATAATATAAACTGCTCCAAAAATTTCTACATTCAAATTTCTCTTTTTTTCATTTATTTACACCATATACTAAAAGAGTTTAAAATTTGGATGCTAAGGCTGCATGTAGATTTCATTGCATCAGTTGTGTTTCAGTCTTAATCCTGAGGTAAACCTGATGGAGGGAAATCAATAAGCATCATTCTTCAGTCCTGGCTGAGAAAAACGCATGTGGGATCAGTAGACCTTCAACATTGTGTTTTATTGCCAGAAAAAAATATGTAAGATCCACTTCAACAATTTAAGGGAATTTGTTCAGTGTGGTTTCCTCAAAGATCAGAGGAAGCCAGAATCCCCTCTACAAATTGAAACTACTCTCAATGATTATACACCGATAAAAGAATTCCAATCAACTGTGCCAGAAACTAATAAACTTGACCCCTGTGGCAGACCATATTGATCTCTAAGCAAGAGAACAGGAAATGAACCCAGCAGGACAAAGGGTTTATATTAGTATTAATGCACTCTTGCTTAATTAGCCCCTGCGTTTTTTTTTACTGTCTCCTGATGCTTTGTTGGTGGTTAGTGGTTCAGCACTCTGAGTTTCCACAAAATGCTGAGTAATGTCTACAATTTAGTTCCTCCAGAGAAACTTTCCTGTGAAAGTCTACCGCACTCCCACAGTTAAAAGGCTACACAATGTTTGAAAATGCCTCTAATAGCACCCGTTCTTGTGTTTTGTGTTGTGCAAATGATTTAAACTGCCCAGGCAGGAATACTTCCTTTGTGATTTTCTTTTAGGCCAGTATTGTGAGAGAATATTTATAATTCACTGAAGCAGTGCAAAAAGAAAATAAAAGCTCATAAGTTAGAAGCTAAAGGTTAATGAATGGGAGCAGTCATAAGTGTTATGATGGGCCTCTGTGATCTTCAAAGATTGTGGGTAAAGTGCTGGCTCTTTATGGACAAAGGCCTGGATTGAGGCAATTTTGTCTTTTTTTCCCAAACCTAACCTTTGGGCCTCATGGTCATGGTCGGTTAATTATATAGACGGAATACTTTTAAGAAGCCAATAATTCTAAAGATCAGTGCACAGGTCATTGAATCCTGAGAGCTTTACCCAGCTGAGTTCACTTTCATGAATTTCAGCAGCCCCCTCCATCGCTATGTTCCTAATAATGAATCGCTGTAGGAGGGAAAGTGGAGAAACACGTTGCAGTAAGTATAGTCTCAGACATCATGACTGCAGACCCTTTATTGATCATCTGATGCGTATTGCTTAGAAAATAGGTTTGCAAACAAAAGGTCTGTTCCAGAGCTTTGTAAACTGCTTCGCTGTGTGACTACTACCTACATAGGCAGCTGACGTCTAAGGCAGTATCCTATGAGGTGGAACCTCACAAGTAACTGATTTTGGAATACTGTACCAGGCAGCACCTGCAATGTATGGCACACACATACTATAGCACTTGGCTACCAGAAGACTTAATGCATTTCATAGAGCATAAAAATACAAAGCACACACAATATTAGGTATAAGTACAATTAATTTTAATATATATATATATATATATATATGTGTGTGTGTGTATGTGTGTATACATATATAAATATATTTTGACAGTTGACATTTTTCTTGAATTATCTGCCATCTTGGATTTGTTGCTGCACTGCATTCTGAAATTGCTTTCTCCATAAAGCATATATGTGACTGCCTTCAAATTTGGCCAAAGGAAGGTATATTAGGAGGCAGTGTTGCTTATTGTACCTTTTACAACACGTACCTGTTATAAATTAACCCATATAAACAGCATGTAAAATGAAATAAACTGATTGTGACCAAAAGGTAAAGCAACCAGCCTTTTTCTGTGTACGTTCACAGTTTTGGCCAAAATGAGCTGCATTGTGGACCACACTTTTCTAAGTTTGGTTCTGGTAGACTACTTTTTTAAATAAAAAAAGCAACACTTAGAAGAGGTTGCATGACATTTTCGACCACAGTTAGAAGATCCCTATTATGTCTGAATTGTTAAAGGGCAGTCTTGGTAGATAACAGCAACTGTTGCCAACCAACAGACCAATCCCTCCCACCCCTGGCAGCACCCACGGGGTCTCCCTCACAAGCCAATTATAGTTTTTACTTTGCATAGAATCTGCATTAAGGCAGCAAACAAACAGACTTGTTTAATGCTGTGCGGAGGCGATCTAAATGTATTTACACAGGAATCACTATTGTACAGTAGACAGATTAGTACATTTTCTCATACACAGCAAATTGATTGACATAATATAAGACACAGTCCAACTGCAAATGAAGGGTTCTAGATGTGAGCTCTGTTCTGGATTTGTCAGCAGTAAGTGCATGATGGTGGGTGTGCACTTGTGGGTGGGGCCTTATCTCATTGCTTGCAGGGGTGCTCCTAAGATTTGCTGTACGTGACCGTTGCCTTCATT
This sequence comes from Botia almorhae, assembly GCA_036877575.1. Classification (NCBI taxonomy): domain Eukaryota; kingdom Metazoa; phylum Chordata; class Actinopteri; order Cypriniformes; family Botiidae; genus Botia; species Botia almorhae. The sequence continues at coordinate 39,483 of JAZGTJ010001937.1, forward strand.
GGCCTGAGGCCCAGCTGTCCTGGTGATAGCGTTGAGATTCATTGCTTGAAGCACTGTACAGTATGTACTCCATCACTCTGTATTGCACCCCACACTGAACATTTCAAAGCAATAAACATTCCAAATATTTCACATATCAGGTTTCTGTTAAAGCAGGCACAATCTGGTAAAATCTTTAAAGAAAATAAATACATTTTGTCATCCAATTTCTAAAGCAGGAGCTATGCAATAGCTATGCAAAATCCCTATGTTTCCTAGCAGGACGAGATGTGACATTTAGATAACACATTAAGCTCAGTGGGTTGCTGCATCGCCCGAGCTCTCACTACATGGATGTCATAAACAATGACCATTATTTCACTAGTGGCGAAAAAATTGAAGAGAGTGTAGCTACATATTTTCATCTTCCTCAGAGCAAGCTGGGTTCTTTCTGTTTTATTTAAGAAGAGATAAAGTTCCCAAAGGAGCAGAATGTTTTAAGAATCTGTGATTAATGAAACATTGATCATAAATTTTGTAGAGGAACAGGAAGACTTGTCACTTTCTATTTAGACCCCACGAGGAGGAGAAAGAGAGAGAGAGGGCAGAGGAGGGCATGAACGAAGGATAGAAGGGGATGTCAGAAGAGGTTTGCAAGAAAAGACATGCAGCTCGAAAAAGCCTTTGGAATTCATAAGATGTTGACTCTGGCAAACGCTTTGAAGCTTTGAGGGGTCTTCATTTTGCAGTGAGCTGGTTTTTCTTTTCCTGCAAGACTTTGTGAGGTTTGAGGAGGTCCTGTGTGGATGTCTGGGCACCTCCTGTAAGTGCCACTGGACACTGTAATGTAACAGGAACTAATAACATAGATCTTAGGAGCCTTTCACATGGGCAGTCAAGTGGACACATGTTGACAGGAAGTGCAGCACACAGAAAGCTGTGATGAAGGGTTAGCATACTTTGGGCGCTTGGAAAAGCTTTACACGCCGCTTTTACTGTGCGTAACTGCCGACACACACATGCTTCTGTCATAGGAGGAATGTCTGTGTTATTGTTACGGTCAGAACAGGATTCAAGAACACACATCTGTGTGGGATTTTATTTTTATATATTACTGATGGTACCCAAGTGGTGTCTGACCGACAGATGGCTGCTTTCAAAATACAACATGCCTGTGTGCACAGGTGCTGTTGCGCGGATGCACATGTGAACGGTCACACGCACGTCTTTGTAAATATGGCATCTTGGCGAGATAAATGCAGTCTTAAGTGAATATTAACAGATGGGACAGAATAAGATTTGTGCTTTAGACCTTTTGTAAATTCAGCCTGGTTTACCTGCTGTCAATTATATATGATATTAATATTAATGTTGTTAGTATCATTTGTTCTGCAGGTTTTTTTGTCTAACTTGATGAACCTGATCTTGATAGAATTTATATCTAATATATGCCAATATATATTCTGCTTAAATGCGTTTATATTCATTATTAGCTTTTACATAGTGAATTTAATTGACGGGGTTGGCTGTGGTGAAAATTGGTAAAAACAATTATAACATTTTACCGGTAGGTAAAACAGCTATTATTAGCTAGCACATTTCCAGACAGACAGACAGACAGACACATTTTCAGACAGAAAGACAGACAGACACATTTTTAGACAGACAGTCAGACAGACAGACACATTTCCAGACAGACACATACACACAATTCCAGACAGACAGACAGACACATTTTCAGGAAGACAGACAGACACATTTTTAGACAGACAGGAAGACAGACAGACACATTTTCAGACAGACAGACAAACTCATTTTCAAACATACAGACACATTTTCAGACAGACATATGGATAGACACATTTAAGAAATACAAACAGACAGACAGACACATTTCAGACAGACCAGGACCTATTATGGGCCTTCGGAATGTTGCCAAAGTTGTTGCACACACACCCTTCCCTAGCTTTAAAACTTGTGTTTCTTAACAATGTGTACATACAGCAAATAAATATATTAGGTTATGCCAGAACATCGAAATCATGTCAAACCATGGCATAGTTGGTATTTGATTCATTTTTAAGTTTATCTTATGGGAAATGTGTTTTTTTCTTAGAAACAATAACATTTTGCTTGAAATGACAGCCCTGGGCTTTCTAATGTTTTAGAACAACACAAACAGCAAATATTGCAGGAAAGACACTTGCAGCAGGAGACCAGCACAGTATTGATGCCTTTGGGCACAACACTTGTGTTTTGAATGGGTCTGGAAGGAGGAGAGAGGAATCCAATAAAGTAAACATGGCAGCTGCAAGAGCTATGAACTTCTAGCGATTTCACCGTTCCAGAAATTTGACAGTGGTGGCACCATTGAGTGACTGCTGATAACATAGCTGTGCGCTTTGAGCAAGCAGCAAAACTAGCAAACACCAAGCTCGGAATACTAATTCAGACCACAGCATAAAAGACAATCGTGATGTCCGTCTTGGCTTAGCGCACACACACACATGCTATTTTATTCTCCTACTGTATCCTGCTCAGCCTTTCTGTCTCTGAATAAGACTCAGGCAGTTGTTGTCGGCCCTTGGGAAACATGCAAACGAATACATACGAGCGCTTGGAAGTCTGCTCATGTCCGTTGCACAGTTTTAGCTCCTGAGGCGATCTAAATCTATTGACGCGCTAAGTGCTAATGAAAAAGAGGAGGAGAGGATGAAGATTGTGTAGAGGAGTGAGGGAAAGAAACTAGGATAGACCAAATAACAGAGCGGACGATTAAGAACATTAGGTCTTGGTTTAGTTTTGTCAGTGACAATGCCTGATGCAAGTGCCTTTGAGATGGTGAGTAAGCCTGGAGCCACTTTTGATGAAGTATGATAGCATCAAATGACTGCCAGTGGCTGGGAGGAAAATGGAAAAGGGAGGAACAAGCTGTTGTGGGGTATTGTTGGGCAAATCCACTGGCCTCCATTTGCCATGCTTGCATTTCCCATCTTGTCCAGCTGCTGGGACTCTAGAACAAAGAAATGGCAGTACTGAGTCCAAAAGGTCATATCCTTCCAATTCCGGTCCAGTAATTTGGCATGGGTTTTCTTATCTGTCCTCTGTCAGCATTAGACTATGTGGTGTCAGAGACAGGGAAGCTGTTTCTGTATAGCCCCAACTGCAGTTCTGAACCTGTGTAAAGTGGATTAGTCATGCCTAGGTGGGTGCGTGACATAAAAGGGCCAAGGTCAGGAAATATTCTCCCACCCCTCAAACCGATGCACGATTGCAAAAATCCTCTTTACACAACCTTGAAAATAAAACAAACATCTATACTAATTAGGGGTGAGGATCTGCAGGGACCAGATATATAAATAGGATATATTTCATATTTCAATAACCTGATTCTTTATCTTTAGTGCAGTGTTTCTCAATCGGGAAAAAAGGCCCATTTTCAAAAGTGTTTTAGCTGTATTGGACTTTAGTGCAAAACAAAAGCTAAAAATCACTTGAGTTTTTAGCTTGAGTGAATTTTAGTCAAATAGAAGTAATTGTGTGTATTGACCCAAAGCTACAGTATGTTTCACATTGTTTAAATGGTGATCCAATCTGATCCTTTTCTTCCCTAAAATATTAATGTAATACTACAATTTAGATAAAGGAGTACCGGTTAGGCTATCAAAAGCTTTAGACAAAGCCGAATAACTTACTTCCAAGATATGCACTGACTATCTAACTATGCACTTGTCTATCATATCAGCGATCTAATGTTTTATTACTTAGGAGCGCTGTCAGATGCACACCCTCGTATCACTGCTCTCAGTGTATCAAAAGAATAAAATAATGTGGCTGGGATTTGTTTTCTTATTCAGAAGCCCGGCTTCATTTGCACAACAGAGGCAGCGATGCTGGAGCTGGCAGTGATTTCTTTTGATTTATCTGTTCATGGCATTATTTGGAGTTTGTGTTCATTGAGCCGTGCACACGTTCACCTACTGTTTATGAAGGGAGGGATCCGTTCCCTAATGAAATGCGGGCAAATCAGTGCCCTCTGTTTCTCCCTGACTGCTTATTGGGGTATTGACAGGCTCGATAACATCAAGTGCTGTTCTCTGGTTGTTAATAGAGTCCTGTTGCTACTGGATTTTAGTTTTCTTCACATTTACATTGACCAAGTTTGCTTTGGTTGCTTGGCTGTAGTGCTGAGTGCATTTTGACAATCCTTCTGGAATTTTTTGTTTCAGGAGAGAAGACTGTCTAGGTTGAACCAAGTGTGTAATTTAAATCCATATGACAGGGGTCCTTAAATTTGCCCCAAACTTTATGGTTAATGCTCATTATAGATATTATAAAAAACAAAATAGTTTTACCTCTGTTGACTGGTGGCATTGGCGAAAATCAACAGATTTTCAAACAAACTAAAAACAGCAAACAGATCAGTATTGAAGATATGTATAGCATCTGCATGCTTGATATTCAGCATATCAGAATGACAAATGACTAAATATTCTGTCATCTAATTAATATTCATGAGCCAAGCTTATAAGATTTAAAATGCACCCAGCCCTCACACTGTTCATATCATTCCTACATTTCTGCCATGATTGGATCCAAGCAATACTATTTACTTTGGGAGGTGACACAAATTTTTATTGCAAAGTGGTTGACACCTGAAGCAAAACTGTGCATAGAACTGGAGACATCGGAGAGAATTATTGCATGATTCTGTGATTAGCAGTCACGCCTCGTCAGGAGGCACGGATGAGTTTGAGATAAGACAGCGTTGCTGTGGTTATATCAGAGAATCTAAGCAGAGATTTTGCTGTGTGCGCCAAACTGCTGACAAACTGGAACCAGGTTTGTGCAACATTGACATTTCAGTAAATGCTGCAATGAAAAAGGCATTTTCACAGGTTTGTGAGTTGGAAGATGCCATAGATATACTGACCCATAAATGCAGCACTGGAACTTACTTGTGCAGCTTTATTATACACTGAACAAAACAGTTAACCCTGGACTGACACTGTGAGAGTAGAACAAGTTCCAGTACAGAGGTGATGGGCTAGTTGTCACACTTTTCTTCTTTAAACATTTCTCATGGTAGGTTTAGTTTTGATTGTTAATTTGAATATAGAGAATTTCATTATATTCTTACTTAGTTATTAAATAGTGCTTTAAATAATGCCCTTAAATAGTGCTTTTTATTATAAAATATTGTGTATACACACACACACACACACATATAGTAGCTGTTAACAAATTGCACAGTAAGAACACAGTGGTTTTATTTTTGTACTTCATAGAATTGTTTTACTGTTTGATTTACTAAAAAAAATAATAACCACTGTGTTTTTACTGTGTAATTTATGGAAATTTTAGTTTGGATAATAGAACTCACAGAATCATTTTAAAGTGTGAGTGCTGGTGAAAACATACATTTGTGTAATTGCACTTTTTGACTTTTTAGTCAACTACCCCATGTGACATGCACTAGCGCCAATCACACCCATACTATAGAAAATATATAGTATAGCTGTCATCTTCCCTTCAATCTCATGTTTTCCTTTTCTTTTCCTGAGACTTGATTTTTTCAGACCTGTATTTTCCAAAACAGACAGTAGACCTTGTAAGGAAAAAAACTCTTTTAATCTTGATATTACACTAATCCAAATCACTGGCAGAGAATCTCTTCCACTGTAACAAGTTTTTTTTGAAAAAACTTTACTTTGTTACACAGAAGCAGATGTAAAGATTACTCTGTGTTCAGGAAGTATAAATAGGCAACAAAGTTTGTGAAGAATCAGGAAAATAGAAAAATATATTTTTATCATATTGATACATGTGGTGGTTTTACTCCTGCGTTCAAAGATAAAGAAACTTTGTTTCCTCTGTGGCTGCCAGCCTAATTTCAATAACACTTGCATACTCATGTCTCCTGTTCCAAGCCAAACATTCCCTGCTCAAACTCTTTTCCCTTAATAATGTGACTGCTAATTTGGTAAGCATATGAAACCCAGATTTGTTTGCTTGAGTCCATGTGTGTTTTTAAGACATTGGCCTACATTAGCATAGTGATTGCTTATGTTTTGCATAGGCTCATGCAGGCATGATATGAGTCCATGTCGTACAGCTTTGCTAGTATCAGTGGAATTATTCAGATCACATGGATAGAAATATAAGCATGTGATTTTATTATAATACTGTCTTGCTGAGTAAGAAACATTCTGAGCATAACACATGATTAGATTACAACAATAATTAAAAAAAAATAAAACTTCTGTCATTATTTACTCACTCCAAAGTTGTTCCAAATCAGTTTTCTGTGTTTTAGCTGTGGCGCATCAGTTTATACCATGTCTGTCAAGCTCCAAACAGAACAAATGTGGCATAAAAATACAGTTTAGTGTTCTGAAGCCATTTTGTAGCTTTGTGTAAAGAACTATTCACAAAAAGTATCCTCCCTCAGCCTTTTGTATTTGATAGTCTGGTCACTGTACATTACTCATTATTTTCCAAATTCCTCCTCTGGTGTTTCACAAAAAAACTAGATGGGTACATTTTCTTCAAAAAATGTGAGTGGTGCTTGCTGTGGCAAAATCAGGAATGTTTAAACAATGTTACGCAATTTAGCATGATATTAGCATGTTTTAGGATAAAATTATATGATGTTAACATGACTTAACATGATGTTTGCATGACTTAGCATAATGTTACAATGACTTAGCATGATACTGGCATGATGTTAGCATGACTTAGCATAATGCTAACAAGAATTAGCATGATGCTAGCATGACTTAACATGATGCTAGCATGGCATAGCACAATGTTAGCATTATGATGATCACTTACATGATGCTAACATGATGGTAGCATGACTAAGCATGATGCTAGCATGATTTAGCATGATAGATATGCTAAAATATGGCTTATTTATGGTGCTAGGAGGTTGCTAGGGTGATATAAATGGCTGCTAGGGTGTACGTGAGCTTATACCAAACATATCTCTACAATGTTCTAATGTTGAAATATGGCTTATTCATTTTATTACATGGTTGCTAGGGTGTAGCTAGACAGTCAACAGGGAAAAACCAATAGGTGAATGTGTGTTTGAATCAAAAGAGCCAACTCACCTGTTTCTATGATGTTCTGGTTCTAATAATAATAGTGATGCTTTGCTTCACTACATAAGCACCACTAATAACAGCACATAGGTTTGTGAACGCACATTAAGTGTATAATCACAATACTGTTTTACATGGTTACCACGTTTCCTCAAAGCTTCTTCTGGTCTGACACCAGTTTATCTTTTTAACCCTCTTCCTTCAGGCATTTTAGATCTTTCATCAAATGCTTTGGTCCAGCCCCTGGTCCTGTGTAGAAGTCTAAAGATCACATCTGTTTTGATGCTGGCTCGAGGCTATGGAATAATTTACCCTTTTGACATTAGTTCCACCTTAGCAACTGTTTCAGGAGTCTTCTCTTTTTGAATCTCAATAACTTTAAATAGTTAGTAAATAGTAAGTTTTGTTTATAGTACTTTAAAAAAGATCTTATTCTAATATTTCTGTGTGTACACATTTGTGTGCAAGGCAATATTTACTCAAAAAACAAATTTTTGTTTGAGGAACATACTGAAATATTAAGATGTTGTTTATTGATAATCTCTCAAATCTCATTTGCTGTCCTGCTCTCTTACAGTCGGTCATGTGACACATGAGGTCCATTCACTTCTGACTTTGACGTCCTGAAGAAGTGCATTTAAAGGCATCTAACTTTTATTGACAAAAGAGATTATATGAGTTTATGAAGATGAATGAAGATGGCTTGTTTATTATTACCATTTATTATTAACATTTTTGCTCTTAATGTTTTGTATCACTTATTAGGTGATCTGAGAACAGATGGCTTGAGGTGTGGTTCAAAATTTACCTTTGTCGTCTCTCTGCACCTGCATAACATTTGCACCTCTATTCTGAGCGGCATATATAATTTGCGTCACTGTGAGTCTTTCACACTTTTCTGCACAGCAGATGTGTTAGTTTTAAAGTGCAACCGGTGACAGGGTCATTAGATAAGTCTGATGAAGAGGGCACACCCTCTTTTGGCAGGATGAATGGATGGTGAAATGACAGTTCAGGTGTCACACGCACCGAGTCACGTGAGGTCACGAGGTCCCGGAAGTAATCTCCGCGGGTATATAAACAGGAAGTAAGGTTCAGTTTAGCACCGGACATTGAGTTCATGGTGCTACTCTCTGTTGGTCGCTATTCTCCTCTTCGCATCAACTCACGTGAGTACCGCTTAGC